>MUZC01000596.1:155277-212415 GCA_002072015.1 Radix auricularia | reverse complement strand
TATATATACATAATTTATAAAATTTTAAGTCACATTTACAGACATAAGACGCAATGTTCTTGCATCTCATATCAATGTGCCCACTTTGACAATACAGTTGAGATTATTTCATAAAAAGGGAATAATACAATTAAACTAATCACCATATATATTAGTTCTGTTAAAATGTATATTCTACAGATATGTACGGTAGATATTATAAGATCAAAATGCCAGGGGCGGAAGCAGGGCCACGAATGCTACTGCGTGAAGATCAGCGATGGAGAATACCGAATGGTGGCGAACTTGACGGCGAAGCACGGGTACAGTCAAAACTATATCCGCCTGTGGTGGCCTGACTCCATCAAAGACAAAGCACACGGGCAACCGAGTAGTTCTGATACTTTGCCTTTTGTTGAATCCCCAAAAAGTAAGACCGAAGATATTGATGCAAATTTGATAATACTTGTAATAATACACAGATTTTGAATTACTTTTAGGGAAAAGAAAGGGGAGGGTTATGAAATTTAGTAAGAAATCAAATTTTGTGTTCAAGATTGGGAATCTGTACAATATATAATAAAGAATGAAGAATTTCAAATGTTCTTATATTTTTAAAAAATAAATACAACTTTGATAGAATTTTGCCTAACTTTTATAGATATAATTTTGTGTAAATTTCATAGATTTTTTTTGTTTTTTTGTTTTAAATTTAAGGTCCTATGTAATGTTAGTTGGTGCTTGTGCAGTATAACAACCTTTAGATCTACGTTGCACGTGATCAATTTGTTTTGGCACTTTTTAAACCACACGAGCTTATATATTATATTATCCTCAACATTTTATGCACTGTAATTAAAAACAGTTGTCAGTTAGCAGCATAAAAAGATTGTTTCAAACAAATACAAATATAATAGCAATCAACACTCTATGTCTGTGATAATTTTGACATATTATGAGATGACGTTAAAATTTGCATGCTTAACCCAAACCCTAGTACTTTAACAATGTACTTTTGTTTCAAGTTGTACTTTTCATTGATCTATTTTTATTTCTAAATGTATGAATGTTTCATGGGCTAATAGCACAACAGTTTATTTTACTTTGAGAATAAATCTATAAAAAATTGATAAAAGCTATAAAAATATTATCTTGAAACAACAAAAATAGATTTTTTAACGTTTTAGCGTTGTTTTCTATTTATTATTAATATCTTGTAGAATTTGAAAAAGAAAAAAAAAAACATTTAAATGATTAAAATCACCCGTAGAGTTATCAAGTCGGAGAATTCTTCTCAATAGTCCTCTGATTTGTCACCATCTGACTCGCTATGACATATCATCCATCGACAGATCCAGATAAAATAGTTCTACAGATGGGCTACGATTCCATCAGCCACGAAAACTGCCTCCTGAACATCAAGCCAGGCCGCAACTACACGTTCATGTTCTGTGCCCTGAACCTCAAGCAGCCCATGCTGAAGATCGCATTCGACAAGAGTGACGCCAACGCCGTGCCCCAGCGGTTCAACTGCACGACGAGGTCCATCTTGTTGCAGGACGAGCACCTGGGGGCGTACTTCACCTTCAGCTTCTACGAGGAGGAGCCTGGGTGCATCCGCAGTGACTCTATATCATGTTTGATTGACGGTTAGTCATCTTTGTAGAAGTAATCGCGAGTCAAGAAACAAGACATCAACATCTTATGGTCTGGGTTACAACTTTCTCTGATGAATGGTTATTACATCTTGAAACCTATATTTAAAGCCAGCCATCATCTCAGTTCATGACAACACACTATTACATTTCACAGGAGAAATCACGTGTTTCACACTCACTCAAGTCATCGCCAGCTCATACAATATAAACACAACACACTATTACATTTCACAGGAGAAATCACGTATTTCACACTCACTCAAGTCATCGCAATCTCATACAATGTAAACACAACACACTATTACATTTCACAGGAGAAATCACGTGTTTCACACTCACTCAAGTCATCGCAATCTCATACAATGTAAACACAACAACTCACATCTTACAACAAATAAGTGGAATGAAACAGTTGGTCCTCTTGTCTTTGGGAACTGTACACATGAAGTGATTTGATATAGGTTCATGACAAGTGACATGAAGTGTTTGATTACCTGACATGTCACATGACAATAGGTGTTTTATCAATATTCATGGCACTATGCATTTGACGAAACTTCATCACATCTTATTTTCTTGTTTCATAAACTTTGATGGTATTAAAATTACATGTTTTTAACACAGAAAATTTTATTATTTTTTGGAGATGCGTTTCGATAAAGTTCCACACCATTTAAGTGTTTATTCTGATATGTTTTTTATGAGAACATCACTGTTATTCGTAGGCACGTTAATGACCCGCTATAATATCATTGTAATACACTTTCTCAAAATCAACGCGCTGTGTGTTCTCCGTAATTTTACGTAGTTGCACATACTAAAAGTCTTCATCTTGATGGCGTGTACGTAGAATATTATAATTGTTGGTGTATGCCATGTCTTGCTCCTTTTGAATTTGTACCGTCTTCAAAATAAAAATGATAGATGAAAACACATTTTTAAAATATTTTTCCTAAGTTGTGTCATTTGCCACATATTTAACTATACTCTAAAGCGCATACATTTTTGTCAGTTTTTAGGAAATTATTATCAGAATTACATCTTTTTCATTAAATGTCAAGAATGAAACTAAAACGGTTATTCTGTTTGACTTTAAATTGGAAGAATTATTAAAGTTTTAAAATTGAATTAATAATAATAATAATAATAAAATGATAATTTATATAGAGCTGTATCCCAGCAAGGAGCCAGGCTCACAGCGCTTTACATGGAAACAACAATACATATATAAATAAAAAGAAACATTCATAACATATTAACTACATAAATGACAATACGCTATACTCAATACATCAGCTACGTTAATACATTTGTATAGTTGATCCAGATTTGCCATCCCACTATGGCAACATCTTTTACTTTTATTAATTTCTTTCATGCCTCAAGATCCGAGCCTCCTTTCTTGTCACCCCTTAAAGATTTTATCTTTAGCTGCCACTGCTTAGTTGACCGTTGTTAAAACTATAACATTGCTACACGTTTATGAAATTCATGAAGTACTATATTGGACTTTGACTTCTCAATTTAGTTATCTTATTCATCTTGTTTATTGCACTATATTTATGTAAATGTCTCTCAGAATCATGCTTATATACTTCACAAATATCTTACTTCTTTCAGAACAAAAAAGTATAGCGCTCTTTGCGAGTCTGGTTGTTATCATTCCCGTGGCAACACTTATTTTTGGATCTGTTATTGTTTATTTTTGTTGTAAGTATTTTTATAGCATTAATTATTCACTAAACAAACATATTGTGTAAGATAAAAAATGTATGAGGACTTTTTTTTATTTTAAAGGCATTTCAAAGAAAATTCCGTACTGCTTTGTTTTTAATGCAAAAGCCAACTTAAAATATTTTAAAATGTTTTTCCATATACTTAATTAAATGCATTTTAGCCTATATCTAACACATATTTGGCGTTTAGCATACCGTATATAATGAAGAGTTACACATATTTTAATGAACATCCTATAAAAGTTGAATACAGACAAGGAAAGGAATTGTAAAGAGGAAGGACGAATTAGCGACAGGGGGATTTAATTTTCATGTGCGCATTTATTTGCTCACCATGCATTTGTCACACGTAAATTAGCATGACAACTGAGAGTATAGGGTTGAGCTGAGAATGACGTCATTTTAAAATAAGCTAAAACCGCTTGTAAAATAGAGGCATGCTCGATAAGGTATAAGGAGGCAGCGATACTCAATGAGTCACAAAATGAGTAAATACTAATGGAATGGTGGGAAACGGAAGGTTTTTTGCAAGTTTCAGACACGCAAGATGACGCGTCAACAATGATTTAGATGGTATAAGCGTGTTGTGTCTGATTATGTGTGGTTGTATATCAACCTTATTGACACTAGTATCATTTGAAAAAAAAAGTATACATAAATGTCTTGTAAACGTTGAACCGCCATGTGGAGAATTTGAAAATCGTATTATTGGTTTATTGCTAAGTGACGCTTTTCTAAAATTAGGCTCTATAATTACAGCTGACATAATAGAATGAAGGTCACAATTATATAACTAGTGTAGTCCTTATTTATGACACAAATTAATTCATGAGATTGTTGAGCATTCAAATGTCTATTCAAAATGAGATGTTATTTGGTTAGGGTTTCAGTAATAGATTTATTAAAACTCTAGTATATTAGAGTCTGTTCAAGCAACAACAAACAAAACAAATCAAGAAATAATTAATTAAAAAGAAGAGAAAAAAAAACACACCAACTATTCTACTAAAGTTTTTGAGTATAACAACACATCATTATGTCATTTACTCAATTAAAGGGTCACTGACTAGACAAGATGACGATGGTAAGAGTCTTGTGGTTGGATTTCACTTTTTATTACTTAAATGTTATTTTTTTTTTACATAGCTTGATTATAATATCATAAAGTTTTTAAATTTTATTTTCAATTTACATAGGGTACTTTGCATTACAATATCGCATAAGCTGTTGAGAAACAGAGTATATTTTACTCAATATCACACCGATTCGATTTAAATTTTTAATTTGAGAGTAAAACAATAATGAATTAATAAGTGAACGGTAAAAAATACATACATATATTTTTAAAATAAGTACTCATTATAGATTTCTTCTTAAAAAATATTTGTAAATTGTAATAAATGTTTTAAAACATTATGAAATAGTACAATATTCTTTTGAATTTTCAAAGTTAAATTGCATGCTAAACTATGAAAAAAGATATGTACGTTCTCTGTTTCATTTTTTCTCTTCAGAAAATTTGAGCGATGGTAAGGTTTTTGTTTTGTTTCGTTTTTTACTTTTTTTTAAAAATAGGTATAATTATGAAGTAATGTAAAGCATCATAATTATTGAAATTTGTTATTATGCTCTTTTATTAATTGTTTGTTTGTTAGTTCAACATTTTAATGCTGATATCAATTAATTTATTCCTTATTAATTAATAAACAATTATAAAAGTTTTATTGAGTTTAAATCATTTTCTTTCTTGCCATAACACAATGTTAGGCTTTCATTTTAAAAAAAATAAACCAAAGCATTGCTATGCTAAAAATGACTTAAAACGGAATTAATAAAAAGAATAAGACAAGTTTCACAACTAAATTTCCGTCTATCAGAACAAGAAGTAGGACGCGGTGGTCAAGAGGTAGCGCGAAGGTGAGGATTTGTTCCAAGGGGCCTGAGTAGTCCCCGAGTCACCCAGCGTCGAATGGGTACCTAACTAGATAATAGTTTGGCGGCTGGGGTAATAGGATCCTCTATAGCCATGGTCTGTGACCGCTGCATCACTTGCCAACAGATCATTTCTCATGGTCTGTTGACGCAATTATCTTCTGCATAGAAGCAGCGTCTGTATATCTAAGTAAAGACAAGAAGTTAAGGATGAATATCAATAAATTGTATTTTTAAACTGTTCATTTTCCACAGTGTAATGTAATTAAGTATTTCTAATAGAAATTAATATTAATAACAATTAATATTAACAACAATTTTAACAGTAATACTAATAAACGATGTTTTCTTGTTGTTCATTTATACCCGCAGCTACCACACATACAGAAGGTAAGTTGTAAATAGCGATTAATGCTATATTGCTTCATAGAAAAACAACAACATATTTTTAAAAAAAAATATGATTCATTAATATTTAAAAGATGCAATTGAAATACATGAATATTAGAAAATATTTGCTATTATTTAACTTATTAGGTAAAAAGTATTCATTAATAAATGTCTATGTAATACATAATTTTATCTGGCATTTTATTATATAAATTCAAATTATTTATTATGCTGTGAAATCTTAAAATGTATGTTTTAAATTTGCTTTATTTATGTGCAAATTTTTATTGTTAAATATATTATAAATGTAATTTTGTTACGTTACTGTCTGTTTCAAATGAGAAATCCCACGATGTGTGAAAATATGTTGTTTTAATTTTGTTATGTTGAAGTTAACTACTTATGGTGTTTAAAAAAATATATATATTTTTTTTGTATTTACTTTCCCACTTTTCGTTAGTATATGTCATTTTCTCTTTCGTTAATCTGGATTTCACTTCGATTTTTTCTAGCTTACAGTGAAGCAGGATTTGGTAAGAGTTATACAATTTTATTGTTACAAAACATTTTTGGAATACAATTTTGTAGTGTAAAAGTTTGTAGTTATTTTTAAAATACTTTTGGACATTTAATTTGTTTTGGGTAAAAATATAAGCACTAATTGTGGATTTTAAAATCCAAGCTGACCTTAGATTACAGGTTAATTTAAGCAGTAATGTAGATTTTATAAGCAACAGTGTGTCTCTAGATGAGTCCTAAAAACGGTTGCCAATTCCCGACCCCGCCACCTCTTCCAATTTATACAAAAGCGCACACTACATAGTTTTCAGAAGCATCTTACAACCCAAATTTTAAATGAAAACATAAACAATTAGCCTCATGTTGATGATTACTTTTGAAATCCTTTCTACTACGCACGTTAATATCATTAAAAGGAAAACCATTGAATGACGATATTTTGACATATTGATAGCCTATATTTGCGTTTCGTTTTTATGCGTCTATATTGGCTTTCTAAGTGCAGCCTTCATTATTGTTTATCATTTGGCTGGGCATTCAAAGTTTATCCATAAAATAGGATGTTTATCTAAAAATTGCCATACATGAGTTTGTAATTGTAAATTTTCTTTAATTTAATTTAGCTTGGCACAAAAAGTAACATATTCATAATCAGTAGAATAGAAGGGAGGTATATTAAAATATTTAAAGGAAATAGAGAACTTTAATACATAATATTGTAAACTTTTAAAACATAATTTTTTCCTCTCTAATTTTATATTCACAGACGACGATGACGACGAAGGTAAGCAAATCTTATGAGTATAACAAAAGAGTTGCTACAATTAACTATACAATAAATCTAAAAATATCACAATGTGATTAAAATTAAATCAATTTAATTAACACATTGACTTTATCATATATGAACACTTAAAATTAAAAATTACACAGTACGTATGAGAAAAACAGAAAACTACTTTTTCTGGATTTTATCCTTTTCATTCTAGTGTTAAATATTGTTTCCTTGTTATCGCGTTAAAAATACAAAATAATAAAGAAACATTTTAATTATCCTTTTGTTTACAAAATATTTTATTTACTTGTTACACTTGAGTTTGATTTTACTGTTTCCATCAAATAACTTCATAGGCTTAAATATTAGAAACTATGTGTACATCAAAAGGTGGACTCAGTACCATACACCGACAAATTAATTTATTGACTTAGGTCATGAGTGTTCAACTTTTTCATCGTTACCATAGTTACAACTGAACGCAATGTTATAATTATGTTGACGAGTTACAAATTAGTTTGTAACGAAAGAAAAACAAGATTGAATGGTACATTAATGAGGTAAAAAAATGGTTTAGCCCAATGATATCAAGCATGTGACTTAAATTGTGTATCTAATTTTTCTCGTCCATTTTTCAGAACCAAGTGGAGATGGTAAGCTTCGTGTTCTTGTCTTTAAGTTTTATATTACAGAAATTCAAATACAACCTTAGATCATAACAATTGAACATGTGTTTTAATCTTGCCCATTCCTAAAGGTGAATATTTTCAGGATGTTCATATAGCGCTCTTAGAGTCATGTTGAATGAAGTATCTAAGCAGCAAATGTTTATATAAAAAAAGAAATAAATAGCAGCGTAAAATATCTACCAATCACAGATCTTGACATATTTGTCACGACTGTTGCAGTTTTATTGTATATGATAGATTTATACATTGATAAATTACATTATATCAACAAATTAATTAACGTGGAGCAGATATTTTTAATGTGTAATTTAAAGCTAAGTCAAATATTTAAAATAAAAATTAAAAAAAAAAATCTTGTTATTTTTTTATCAAATACAGATGGCAATGGAGATGGTACGTATTTAGACTATAAAAGAAAACCAACAAACATAGCGTCAGTGGCGTCACTTGAGTTGCTGTCATCCGGGGCGGTAGCTCATGGTGTCACCCTCTCACGACTTAACATATAGAACTCCTCCGAGGTTTTTCAGTGCCGAATAACGGAAAAATACGGAATTTTACATTTTGGTGTCCCCCCCGATGGTGTCATCTGGGGCGGCCTGCCCCCACCACCCCCTAGATACGCCACTGCATAGCATTTAAAGCCTAACAATTCGTTTAAATGTATAGGAAAATACAAAAGAGTGTCCTCTATGGTTATGTATGCCACAGTGGTTTAACAATTGAAAGTTCTATTCTTGTCATAGATCTACAGCAATTTTTAGAAATAAAATTATCAAGTTTAATATATAAAACTGTCCACTGACCTTACAAAAGTCATTTAAATTTAATTACCATTATTTGACATCCACTATACTTTGTGAACATGTATTTTTCTACATGGCATTGCCGTTACTTCACTTGTGAGCATGTATTTGTCTACATGACATTGCCGTTATGTAGTTGTTTTTCATCTAACCTCTTAGACCCACAGTGGCCTATCTTGACATGTAGATATCTTGACATCAATCTTTTCACGTTTTTATACTCTTAGTTTTATGATAAAAAAAAGCGAATACATTATCTTTTAATTAGAGGTTGTAACTAACCATAAATGCAATGGTATGTTTTATTCTTTTTGTTAATTTATTATCTTATTTTTTGTGTTTATATAGAAGATGAAGAACAAGCAAATGATGGTATGTATTATTCCTAATATTAACCTTTGCTCACATCAAACCCACAATTTTAATATTGAAAAATTAAAAAAAAAACACATTGAATATTAACATTGATTGTGTGGATGCTTTACTTTTATTAATATATTATCAAGTCCATCATTTGCCTTTACCAGGTATAATCTGCTTTTAACTGCATTTTTAAAGCAGAAATAGACATCTGAATGATTTATTTGAAGTCTAGTTGTAGATTTCAATGTCTATCTAAAAGAATATTTGATGGCTTGATGTGGATTTCACAAAACATTTAAATGAATTTTGTATAGCTAGATTACATTTTCATAAAATATAATTTTATTAAAGAAAGGGAAGTCTCAGCTAACTGGGCTCTTGTAGTGCACATGAGTCTTACGTGATCATTAGATATAGCTGAGAGACTCTTGTTTGTGTCACTGACTACTTGATGATGAAGTATTCATTTTTTAAAAAATAATTTCTTTTTTATTTATTTTTTTAGATGACGATGCGGTTTAAGGTAATAATGGGAACATTTAGAGTTAATGATTTAGAGTGATAGCATTCTCTCATTTATTATTTATTGTTACATTATTTATATATTGATTTTTATTATCAATTAATTTATTAAATTCAAGACAAATTTCCTCATTTGTTATGACATGCTGTTGCTATTTACCTAATTTTTGGACAGTTTTTAAAGTTTATAACATGATGAGATTTTACATCTGCAATTTCTGAAAAAAATGGCTTCTATTAATGGCGAATTGTTTAAGATTTCATTCTTTGTTTCAACATGGCTATGTGTAACAGTCATCAAACCATAGCATGTGCTAAATGATAATAAGTTTTAAGTTTATTTATAATTAATGTATCAAAACACACTTGAACAATTTAAGATGAACATGAGGTCATATGTATGTATGTGTGTGTGTTCACGCACGCGTGCATGCATGTGAATGAGTTAGCATGCGTGCGTGCTTGCATGTGTGTGTGTGTATCTGACCAATAAATTTGACTAGTAAAAAATAAATTTGAGAAGGCTGATAAAGAACTTTTTATGACTCATGCTATTTGAAAAATATAATATGAATAATTAAATTTGACTTGACAAGTAGAAGTTGATACCATAAACTGTCAAAAAGGATTACATTTTCTCCATGAGACAAACTGATTTGATATATTTGAAGAAAATTACCTGACGTTTCGTGCTTGCACCACCAACTGCTCCTGAACAATACCAGATAGTGGGTTTGAGTCTTTTGCAATTACGTTAAGGAGGTCTCAGTAATGTGCTAAGGGCCAAAAAAAGTTACAGTAATAATTTACTTGATTACCTGGAAAATTAAAAAAAATTAAAAATATTAGTATTTTGTCAATTTCTCGCCCTACACACCTTAAAACAAACGCCAACCGATAGCTAATAATATTTAGAACAAAGATGGAAAAAAGAAATTTTTAGAAATCTCTTTTCGTTAGATTCCTTTAAATTTATCATTAATTTGTAAATAGATATTGTTTCGTTTACTTTCAGAATTTTTGATTCAATTGTCTTTAATGTAATTTAGAATAACATCCCTTCAATAAAGAAAAGTAGACATTTTTTTATTTGGAAATAGCGTTAAAATACTCATTATAATTTTCATTACTTTTATTTTAGAAAACCAGTTTGCCATAACCCTATTTAAAAATATATGGGGGGGGGGGGGAGATAATCATATTTATGTCTGAAATTCTATGATTTATATATATTTTTCTTTCAGAATTTGAATAATTTTTCAACGCTCAGACTTTTGTAAAGACAATTTTCTTAAATGTATAATTTACAACAATGAATAAATATTTATATCAAACTGTAAATCCAATTTTGTTCAAACTTGTTTTCTATTGTTACCCTCCTATTCCTATCAATAGAAACGTGTACATCATTTTATTTATGTTCTAATTTATCATCTTGTTGTTCAAAAACTTTTTTGTAGATACTACACGTGTCGTTGCATATGCCGAGGTCTTGCTTTAGATATTAAAATGAATGAGGGAGGGGAAGTTGGGGACGGGCACAAAGAGCAGCACGAACAAATGTCAACAAAGCGAGTAAACCTCTAGGATGGGGATTCGCCGACGCATTTTTGGTCTTGAGACATGAACGCTGCGGTTGTTGTTACTAGCCCCACTCTGCCCAAACACTTTACTACCATTGCTTGCAAACCGTTAAATGTTAATTGCCGATCGCATAGAGGTTGATTCTTTAAGCTTATTTGCACTCGACTTGTTGTTCTAGTGCAGTGGTTCCCAAACTTCTTTTATTATTTATAAAACTTGCCCACGGACCCCGAGTGATAAAAAGCGGCAAAAATACATAGTACCAAAATTATAAATCCAAAAATGAACCATTTTCATGAATAATTATTTATTAAATTATGTTTTTAAATTGAAATTTGAAACAATTAATGACTTGGATGACCGTCATTAAAATATATTTGTATATTTATATACCACTCAATTTTTGAGTAGCAACCAAGTCCTAATTTCTAGTCCGTTGTTGTTGTTGTTGTGTGTGTGTGTTCGTTTGTTTGTGTTTGTGTGATATGTTGATTTCGACATTTAATTCCTATATTTACAAAACATGAAAGTAGGATTCAACTTATGTACCATAACGCAAGACATAGAAAGGGATCTTGTTTTTTCTTACAACAATTTGTGGAATGCTGGTTCAAACATTGTTTCGAGCTCATCATTTTCAAATATTTCAATAAAGTGCCCCATTGTGATTTAAATTGTGTTGTGGATATGCATTCAACATCCAGTTGGAAATATCCAAGTGAAGAGTGTCTTCAAATCTTTGGTTCAGACAGCATGAAGGGCCAATAAGTGTTGGTATTACTGCAAGTATCCATCTTTTCATTTTCAAAAGTTTCGGAAAATAATCGTTCTCCTCTTCACTAAATCTTATTAGAGTTTTAAATAATGATGACATGGAGGCTCTCATGGTTTCCTCAGGCAACCCATTCCACGCCCGGATTATGTACGGGAAAAAAGAAAACTTGTTTGTGTTTGTTCTTGATTACGGAGTGAGAGATGTGTTTTGAAAGTGTTTTTCTTCTGTTTAGTCCACTTAGAAAGAAGGTTTTTCTTAAGACCTTTTCTAACCTCTATTTATTTTTATTTACATTTAAATGGGTTGAAATATTTATCCTTTATCGTTTTTTCAAAATACCTAAATAAAAAATAAAAAAGTATAAATCTGTGTTAACCAACGTCCTGACTTTAGGTCTATGTGTGTAGGCCTACATTTATCAAAGCCAAATTCAACTGATTTCAATTTTGACCAATTCTGTTATTAAAGGAATTTATTTTATCTGGCAAGTTAGACGTTTGATCTATGATTGAAGAAATATAATGTCTAAACATTTAGAAGTCGATACCATTTTTACAAAAAATATGTTAGGATCTATATTTATAGTATTCTTTTCTCACATAAATTTTAAATTGTAGATATTACAGTTTTGGTGCGCACCAAACAGTCTAAATGCGATTGAATGCTTTTTTGATTTCTCGAGACAAAAGATGGTTTTGAAAAATGTAAATAAAAATAAGAAAATGGCTGGTTTATTTCTCCAAAAATGTGTGGTTTTTCTGTTTGGCTGTAGTTTACGTAAGTGAAAAAATGTAGAGGATAGAAAAAGAATATATTATTCGAAATAATACATAGTTCTATCTTTAAAGGCAGTGTAGAAACAATAAATATTATACTCATGCAAAATTAGGGAGAAAAGCACATTGTGTTCTATACGCTGGTATAGAAATTCGTGAAGTAAAAATACTATCTATTATTGTCTGGATTTCTTGCAAGAAATGTGAGACTTAAAAACTCAAGAAAACCTAGTATGTTACTGGCGAATATTCAAATTTGGCAAGTGTAATACCCTTTGAAAAATCATAAAACTAAATTTCATCAATAATTAATGAACTTAATTCTTATTTGAAAGTACAACTTAAAGTTAATCTAATATAACCCATAGATAGCCATTGGAATTAAAGGTATTTTCTAATTCCGTATGCAAGAGCAAACATTTTCACAAATTTCGTTCTTCCCGTCTGGAAATCGGATGTGGAAGGATTGTCTTATCAACGAGGAAAAAAAAAACTAATATACTACCAACATTTAAAATCCTATTAAAATGCAATACTTGTCATAAACCTATATTAATCATAGTAAATAATGATCTTCTGTATAGAGAGGTGTATGTAATATTTATGTTTAGATAATCGACTCACTATCAACATTCGGAACTAATGAATTCAAAACTTTGAACCAACTAATTAGCATTTAACATTAACATTTGAAAATTAAAGTCTAATGGCTTCATTTTGATTATGCCATAAAGAAATGGGCAGTATTATGTAATGTTTATGTGGAACACAACTCATTTTGACAACCCAATGACCTTTCTTTAGTCTACGGCACTGTTGCCGCGATGCAGCCCAGAAAAGAACTCAACATCTGTATGGCGAATAGAAAAGAAGTGACCGTGGAGTGCCCCTTTAATATGTACATGTCCATCAATGACTCATTCGTGGCCTTGTCCTGGTCTGTCGGTCGACTCTACGGCGAGAAGGACGAGGTTGTGGCGGAGTACGGGACGACAGGGTTTCGACAGCTCAATAACGATTACGATACTGACGGTGATTGGGGATTAGTGGTTTGTTCTGCTATTGAATTCTGATCTTTTTTATTTTTCAATCTGGGATTCGGGTGTCGTTGTCTTTTGTCTTACATAGTACAGTCATTTGATTTTCTTAATCATTATTAAGGATTGATCAGTTGTTTAAACAAAAATAAGGGATACTCTAATCAGCGGCTTTATTAAATAATTGTTTTTAATTTTGTTGATTGTTTCAAATTTCTTAGTCAAATTTTAATTAACTTCACAGTTTTCATTTACTTATTTATGGATTTAAGACCAAATTTTCACGAGGGGGATGGAAGGGGTGATGTGTCTCCATTTAAAACACTTTATTTATCACTTTAATGTTATTAGGCGTGGCGCCACCTCTCACAACACCGTAGTTATAACCTTAATGTGATTTGACAAGGCGTTATAGCTTACAGCACCTATTTATCACCTTAATGTGGTTGGGTGGGCTTCGTCACTTATCATCATATTAATCACCTTAATGTGGTTGGGTGGGCTTCGTCACTTATCATCATATTAATCACCTTAATGTGGTTTGGTGGGCTTCGTCACTTATCATCATATTAATCACCTTAATGTGGTTGGGTGGGCTTCGTCACTTATCATCATATTAATCACCTTAACGTTTAGTTCGCAACAATTTTTTTCCCCGTGAGTCCTTCTCTTAAAACTTTTCTATAATTACATAATTAGGTGCAAATACAAGAAAAGATTAGTATTTTAATCTCTAACTTATATGTAGAGCAGTGATGGCAAAACTACGGCCAGCGGGCTGAATGCGGCCGGCTACGGGGTTCTTTGCGATCCGGGGAAGCCAGCTGTAACATCAAAAAAATACCAATACATTTATGTAAAAGCTGGATGTTTTAACTTGAGTTGATTCTAAGGTTTGGTTAGGTGCGACCCCTTGACGTTTCAAAGTTTAATAATGAGGCCCTCATCCTTACATGTTTGAACAACTCTGATGTAGACTATTTGTGTCATGATCTCATACGTATTTAAACGTTTGACCTACGTTGTGTAGGTTCATGAGGTAGAGGAAAACACGACGCACTTTAGCGCCAATCTCGTCTACAAGAACTCTTCAATCAAGTTTGTCTACAAAGTTCAGCTTGTCAGTGAGTTGACAAATTTAAATTTTAACTACAATAATTTAATAAGTTTAGCTAGAGAGTCGGCAAAAAAAATTACAATTTGGCTAGTAAAATAGTTAAGGAAAAATGTATGTTCTTAATTTGATATTAGAATGGTTTTGTACATTGTTTCACGGAAGAAAATAAGAGAGTATAGTTCTTTATAATTAAATAAAATAATAAATGTCATTCATTTAATCAAATTGTTATAAGGATAAAATTTCGATTTAGAATTAGACTATAATTTAAAATATATTTACGATATGTATTCCATACTCCTAAGGATAGTAATTTTTTGTCACTTAACTATGCACGTATCATTATTTAGTTTTTATAGTTTAGAAACAAACAGATTTGGTTATGTGAATCTAAGTTTTCAACTTACATAATGGTTTAACCTTGTAGATACATGGTAAAAATTAATCAATACAGAGAGTGTGGGTGTCAAGCCTCGACGTAATTTGATTTCTCTTTGTTTCCTTCCACTACTAGAACTCCCTGTGTTTGTCAGCGATGGGTTTGTAGCTAAAGTTGAGTTTAACAACTTATCCGGGCAGCTAACGTATGGCTGTGGGATATTTGAAAGTCCTGGTTACCCCGAGGATGTCGTTGCCTGGGAGGTGAGAGGTGGTTTTGGTTATCCGGTGTGTTGATACCTTGCCTGGGAGGTGAGAGGTGGTTCAGGTTATCCGGTGTGTTGATACCTTGCCTGGGAGGTGAGAGGTGGTTCTGGTTATCCGGTGTGTTGATACCTTGCCTGGGAGGTGAGAGGTGGTTCTGGTTATCCGGTGTGTTGATACCATTGCCTGGGAGAGGTGAGAGGTGGTTCTGGTTATCCGGTGTGTTGATACCATTGCCTGGGAGGTGAGAGGTGGTTCTGGTTATCCGGTGTGTTGATATCTTGCCTCAAACCTTACAGAGTAGTGTTATGTTTAGACTTTTTAAAAATATCATCAGCTTCAACACAGTACTTGTTTATAGACATAGCAGGAAAAATATTTTGTTCCACATAACGCAGCTTCAAAATCATGTTTACTCATCTATCTATCTACCTATCTACCTATCTATCTATCTATCTATCTATCTATCTATCTATCTATCTATCTATCTATCTCTATCTATCTATCTATCTATCTATCTATCTATCTATCTATCTATCTATCTATCTATCTATCTATCTATCTCTTTTTTTCTTTCTTTCTTTCTTTCTTTCTTTTTTCCTTTTTTCTGTTTATCCTTTTAATACACGAACCCTGTATCGACGCACATGTAATCCATTTACCCATTGTTGACCATTTCATATGCTCAATTTTTCTATCCTTGCATCACTTGAACTGTCATAATCATTGTATTTCATCCACAGTATGAACATGGTCATCATGGCTTTGTCAGCTACGTTAATGGCTACTTCGTAATGGCATTGCTGCCAAATGGTATGTAATACTAATATATGAAAATCTCATTATACGATCTGTGATACTCAGTTATACATCATCTTACTTTACGCTCGATGATACTCATTTATTAACATCTCTCTAGTCGTTCATTGATATTAATTTATGAACATCTTACTATACAATAAGTGATAGTCATTTATTATTATCTCATTATAAGTTTGGTGATACTCATTTATAAAGAGGTCACTATAAGTTCGGTGTTACTTATTTATGAAATTCTTACTATACATTCTATGACAATCATTTATAAACATCTCAATAAACGAATACAATTCTCACTATACGTTCTATGATACTTATTTATGAACATCTCTCTAGACACTTCTGGAATCTGGAGCTGTCGACTCAACATCTACTCAGCCACATACAAATGTATGGATGCAGAGTTCATCAGGAAATTCAACACCATCCTCGTGGGAGAGTTAAAAGAAGGTATATTTATATGGCGTTTATGGTAGGCTACTGTATGTACATCTTCATTTTAATGGTAGGACAATGTATGTAGATCCTAATGTTACTGGTAGGGCAATGTATGTACATCTTGATATTACTGGCAGGACAATGTATGTAGATCCTAATGTTACTGGTAGGACAATGTATGTAGATCCTAATGTTACTGGTAGGGCAATGTATGTAGATCCTAATGTTACTGATAGGACAATGTATGTAGATCCTAATGTTACTGGTAGGGCAATGTATGTACATCTTGGTATTACTGGCAGGACAATGTATGTACATCCTGATGTTACTGATAGGACAATGTATTAGATAGACTGACAGACAGATAAATAAATAGATAGATTTATAGATAGGTAGGACATAGTATGTACATCCTGATGTAACTGGTAAGACATTGTATGTACATCTTGATGTTACTGATAGGACAATGTATGTACATCTTGATGTTACTGATAGGACAATGTGTGTACATCCTGATGTTACTGGTACAACAATGTATGTACATCCTGATGTTACTGGTAGGGCAATGTATGTACATCCTTATCTTACTAGTAGGACAATGTATGCAAATCCTTATCTTACTAGTAGGACAAAGTATGCACATCCTTATTTTAATGGTAATGCATTGTATGTACACCTGATGTTACTTGTAGGACAATATATGTACATCCTTTAAGTTACCGGTAGGACAATATATGTGCATCCTTAAGTTACTAGTAGGACTATGTATGTATATCCTGATGTTACTAGTAGGACTATGTATGTATATTCTGATGTTACTAGTAGGACTATGTATGTATATCCTGATGTTACTAGTAGGACAATAAATGTGAATCCTTTAGTTACTAGTAGGACTATGTATGTATATCCTGATGTTACTGGTAGGACTATGTATGTATATATGATGTTACTAGTAGGACTATGTATGTATATCCTGATGTTACTGGTAAGATTTTTATCTATACTGTTGTGTATAAGGTACTAGAATATTTGTTATTATTTTGGAGTGACAAAATACGGACAACGTGATGTCTTGTTTTAATAAAAGTGGAATAATTACTCATTTTTGTAATAAGTAAGTTTATATAGTTATTTTGTTATATTAATGATATGCTCATGAACATGATTGTCCAAAATTAATCATAAAGACCATCGCAACTAAAAATTTAACATAATTTCATATTTTTAAGGTAAGTTTTAAAAAAATAATCATAAACGAAAATTATTTTTTTAACACTATATTCACTAAATGTAGCACACTAAATACACTTAAATTACAAAAAGTAGTTCTTTTTATGACTGTAATCTTGTAATAATGATTCAAAATCTTCATTAAAATATATTTAGGCATATATCTGTTTCATAGTTAGTAAAGGCGATAGGCAAGGAAAAAATAAAATTAACATATCTTTAGAAATGAAACAACAAGATTGAATCATATCAAGTAAGATACGTTTCTAAATCATAAAGAAAATCTCTTTCTTTAAAATATCATTGTGCTATCAACACTTTAGTTTTATAGGAACAGCGCTAAACGCGTTGATATTGTTTTGTTTTATCATCAGATAACAATCTAGTGCTTGACGAATACGACTACAAACAAGATGAGGACAGGTGCAGGAGATTCCCCGTAGAAGATGTTGATAAACTTTTAATAAACGGAAGCATTGTCTCGTCAAGAGAAAACTTAACCTCAAGGTCCAAACTTGAATTTCAAATGAGGAATCCCGATAAAATGGAGCCCTTTGTTTCTGTGAGTGGAAACATAAGATACACGAAACTACTGATTTGATGACATGGGTGTTTATATATATGGACATAATTTACTATTAGTTGCTTTATATTTTTGTATGTATAATTGTAAATTAACGTGTATATTGTATATATATTTATATATANTATATATATATATATATATAAATATATATATGTGTGTGTGTGTGTATTAAATGGCTATGTGTGTATGTTAATTTTGTTTATTTGTTCTTACAATGCTTGCCAATATAGAATCAGTTGACTACTTTATATCAATATTAAATTTCTTAAAACTTATTAGAGATTCCCTAACGAAAGCGAACTATGCTTTCCCAGACTACAGAATGAGGACATTATCTAATATAAACAGGCCGAACGATCAAAGCACTGATACTCTAAAAAGAAAATAATTACGATTGTATTAAAACGCTAAAAATAATCATATTCGGTGTTAAATATTTCTACGCATTTTTATAGCAGTATAAAGAGACATATCTCATATGATTTCATTTAGTTGCCTACAAGTTGACTCACTGCAATCATTTGGACCTTATCTTTCAGCTGACTGCTACTTAAAATATATTAACAATATGCATACGTTAAAATAAAAATAAAGCACCAAGTCAATGGATATATCTAATTTAAATATCCTTCTTCTGTTCGTCACAATATAATACAAAATATAAAAATAAGTTGTGTGATCAAACCATTGAATTCAATCTTTATTTGAAATTAAATAAACAAGTAGACTTTCCGTTAAGGCTCTCATCAACATAACAAACTTAACACGAGAATAAAAGTTACATTTCATTAGATATGACACATACTTTAACCTGTAAAAATAAAAATTAAATAAAGATGTTTAAAAAGGTAAAGCAAGAAAAAAATAATTATGCATTATTATTTAACAAAAATTCAGGTAATAAGAATTCGAATGAAACATCAAAAGTTACAGTTAAAATCTCAACTGGAAAGCTCCATTTTTTTTAAAAATGTGTACTGATTAAGACATCAGCCAAAATTTCTGCTGGTGTATTAATATATTATTAAAGCTTTCATTAATTTTTAGATATGCATAACACGTATTTTATTTCAATGCATTTCTGCAGACATATTTTATTTGACATAGCCTATTAAGATTATTAAACCTGTTATTACCTTTTAATTATTGCATCTCTATTCATAATTTATTAGACACACTCCACTCGTCCTTAGCCTATGACATTTCAATTTAACGTATTAACACTGAATGTACTTTACTTATTAACAGCTTGTTTAACAAATCTTTCTTAAGCGTAAAATAATGCTGCTTTAAATAAAAGCATAACATTTTATTTATTGAAAAATATAATAGAATTTTTAAATTCTAAATAAAGCAATGAACAAATATAAAGAAGAAATAAAAAAGAATTGTAGCGTCTCAATACTTTAAATAAAGGTGCGTCATTTTTTCTCTTATGTGTTATAGCCTTCATCTAAGATGTGTGGTATTTAACTTCATCCATACTCCTTAACTCATTCTGCAAATGAGAAAACAGCTACACATAGTTCCGTTAACACAGCTTCAACGATGTCTTTCTTTCATCCTTAATTTAGGTGTGTACGTTGGATCTGCTAGTGTCGTGTCGAATCAACCCTAAAGCAAACACCAACTGTTACTGCGTATCAAACAGGTCTTCATTATCCTATGTTGTAGTCCTCAACATAACTGCTAAGCAGTTCATGAGCGATAATATTCTAAGGCTGTTTTGGAGAACGAACAATGAGCTCACAGGACAGCCCAGTTATCCGATCATGTTGCCCACCATCATGTCCAAAAGTAGTAAGTAAGCGCGAGAAATTAAAAGGTAAACACACATTGTTTGAATTATCGCTATGGACAACTGTATCGTGAAAAATTGCACTACCAGTCTTTAACAATTAACCACGCTTATAACCTTAACTTTTAAATACATAGCCTACAGCAAAAACTTGTGTATCTTGTTTTGTTAAATTATTGTGAACATTTATTGTTTTTACTGCCGTTGTTACGAAAGAAAATTCTGTTATAGAGATCATCGATGTTGAGAATAAATAATGATAAATATCAATGTTAATTGTCTTTCGAGTTTAACATTAAATTTTAAAAATCATATTTAATTTGAAATTATAAACGTTATAAATCGTATACTTTTGTATCATACATGGACGAACTGAGATAAATATCGCGGTATTTGTAAAAAAAAAATTTTTTGCCAAGGCTTAACTTAAGAAATGAGACTTTAATCATAGTGGTTTCAATCTGGTACTTTATTTGATGACTTAGGTTTCAATTTTGTTATACAAGACATAGTTGCTCACCAAAAATGTCGAATAAAACAATTAACATCAATGACTTTACCTTAAAAGAATATTTACTTTTAAGATATAAGCTGACATAAAATAAAGAGAATATTAAACATTTTAAATATTGACTTAATCGAATAGATCCAAAGTAAAAGTTGATATATATATGTGTGTGTGTGTGTGTGTGTGTAATCTTTAAAAGAAAAACGAATCACTTAAAAACTGTTAATTTTTAAAAATGAAATATGGTGTTTAAGAATTTATTCCCAAAGTTTGTATTTATAAGTAAACACTTAACTTCTAGCGTTACCTCATTTCCCCACAGATCCAGAGCGGGTATTGTTAGTCCAGGACAAGCGTCACCTTGACCACAAATCTTGTCGTCTTGACCTCAAACCAGGGCAAGAGTACACGTTCCTGTTCTGTGCGTTCAACCTACGTGACCCCTCCCTCAAGATCTACTTTGAGGTCGAAGAAGACGCCCAGAAGGGACAACGCGGGAACTGCACCAGGAAGACAATCAATATGGAGGACTACCACGCAGGATCAACGTTTATATTCACGTATACTGATTTCCAGATTGGTTGTGAGAAAAATCACGTGATCGTCTGTAGTTTAGCAGGTCGGTAGTAGACGCTTTAACATGGGATTTCCTGATTAATGTAACTTCGATAAAACCTCCATGACTTTAAAAAATTGGTGTTGGCCTTTTTGTTAGCTCTACCAATGCATTACATTTCTTAGGAAAGTAAGGACATTGCAATATTTTTTAGTTATTAGTTTTACTGATTCTTTCAGATCTTTGCAACAACATATGTTGACTATTACCAAATTTCAATAAAAAAAAGTAATTTAACATATTTAATAATATTACTAATGTGAAAAAAAAAGTAATAAACCAAGTTTTAGCCTATAAATTCTTTATATACAAGAAATAACTAAAAGAATGTTCACCATTATACGCAGCGTGAGACAATCTTAAAACACAAAATTTTAGTTATGTCTCGTAAAACGTGTCTAGTATAATGCGCACCAAACGGGGATTAATTTTAGAAAGTAGTGTCAGTATAATACGCACCTTATTGCGGGACAGAAAAGCTTGTTCAATATAATAAGCACCCAAAATATAGGTTTAAAAAACATGTTAAATAGAGATTAATAAAGATAATCTTAAAATTTATTAATTTGATTCACATTAAATTTTGACACATTATTTTTAACAATGGACACGAGTCTCCTTGCAAAATTTCAGCTCGCTAGCTTTTTAGGAAGTGGGTTAAAAATCGATCCAAAGTTTTATGGCAAGCAAGGGCTAGCACAAAAATTAACATGTTACATAGAGATAAATTGATTCGAATGAAATTTTGACACATTATTTTTATCATTGGACAAGTCTGCTTGCAAAATTTCAGCTCACTAGCATACATGGAAGTGGGTTAAAAACGATCCAACGTTTTGTGGCAAGCAAGGGCTCAGACTCCACAAGTTTATATGAAGGATTTTAAAATAAGATTTGTTGATTTCAAAAAAAAATATGGTGTCATATTATATGGAGATTTAGTCAATAAAATCAAAGATCTACAATAAAATGTTTTAAAAGGTTTCCAAATTATAAATCGATTTCTATGGTAAGAGTTTGAAGAAAAAAAAATGTTAAGTCTAAGAGACTAAACACTATTCCTTAATTTAAGTTCAAGGTCAAGCGTGTTAGCAATTGTATTTTTCACGCCTTTTTTCCTACACTTTGTTTATTCTGCATATTTCTTATCGGATAGAATAAGATAATTACCATTAACGTCTGAATTTTTTCCACGGACATATACCGCCCACATAAGTCATGGAGACATCCCTCTATTATAACAATATCCCCCCCCCCCAGCCAAGGTAAGTCAAAGCTTTTTAATGTCTGGTTAAGCAACTCGGTGTCAAGCTTTTCTAGATCGGCTTCCATTCCCCTTGCGTGAAGTGTTTCAATTCATTACGTGCCTTGTGTTAAATGAAGGTTATAGTAGAACATAGATAAAAGTCACGATCTAATTTCGTGCTCTCATGTAATATCGACTTCTCTCTCCATTAACCCTTACAATCTTTATTACACGACTATATATAAAATATTAGGTTTTCTTTTATGTTCAAGACTATTGTTTTCCTTGTCTCTGCTCCATTAACAAGCATATGTTTAAAAATGCGTTGAATATAATTACCTTTAGATTTCTGCTTATATCTCTAGAGACATATATTTTTTGCGTTAATAGAAGAGGTGTTTGGTGTCCTAACCAGCATTCTGACTCAGATATGCTTATACACCCATGTCTACAGTGCTGCCAAAGTACAGGAGGCCTTTCAACTACTTCATTGCTTTTTGTTCTAGCACTATGATAAGTTCAAAGAACAGAAGCTACTTATTCGACGAAATAAGTATTTCTAATGGGTGTTATGTCATGGGTTGAAAGCTCTATATAATGATTTTATATGACTTAACCTCTTTATTTCTTTTTTTTTAAATACAGATTTACCATTTGAGGTTTTTTCAATTCGAAATGTCTTGATTTTAGGGGCAATCATTGTATGTATCTTCGCTGTATATTTTGTAGGTGAGTATAGTTTCCATATGTTTTAGTAATTGTCAGAAAATTTTATTTTTAAAAAGAAAAAATTAGAAAACCTTTTCCATGTGAAACAGAAAAAACTATTTTAAAATATCAAGCTTTTACCCTAATATCATTTACTTAATTTTTAAATCACTGAAATTAATTTCCCCGTCATCTCTTCGTCCCGTTTGGCGTAAAAACGAATGTAAAAAATGAACCACATTCAGCCTTGCTATTGAGCTGAAATTTCGCACATAGACTTGTGTCACCTAACAATGCATTGTATCGAAATTTAAGATCAATCAAATGGACCGTAATTAAATTAGTGCACTTTAAGTTTATTTCTATGTAAATGCATGTTAGCCGTTTGTTGTTAACATAAATGTGTTTGCTGGAGTTCAATCCAACCTTCGTTGGCACCCCCAGTCCTATCGGACTGTTAAGTTACATTCAGCGGGTTAATGATTTTTGCACGGTGCATATTATTTGAAATATAATCAATATTCTTACATCTGTCTCATTTACAAAGGATTTCAAGTCAAATACTTTATTTTTACATTTTTTAAGGTACACATAGTAAGATGTCAAGTAAAATAATTATTTCTGCTTGCAACAGGTTTTCGAAGAGGAAAGTTAAAAGGTAAAAACATTTTTTCCCTCAAATTTTAATTTACTATTTCAATTTCAACAAATAATAAATCTCTAGTTACAAAAAAATTAAAAAATAACCTTCAATATACCCAAATATAAACGTATCGTATTGCCTCTTTTATTATATAAAGGAATTTTATGCCCTAAAATATTTGAATATGGGTCATCAAGTTCGTATGGACAAAGTGTGGTTAAGCGCCATCCATTTAGCAATTAGCAAAATTTACATTACTTTGTATACCATTTTGGGAAAGATACGAAATTTTTGTCCCCATCAGCCACCAATTATTAATAGTTATATTTTTGTTTTTGAATTTGTCATTTACAATCTCAGGAATTACACAATTTAACAAATGTTCGTTAAAACCTGACGAATATTTAGTAGGCTTAAAGGACGACAATTAAAAATTTGTTTTAAAATTTATAATGCAATGCTTTTTAAATATGCGATGTATTTCTAACAGCTCTTGAAGGTGAAGATATCGTAAGTGGTAAGTATGTATTAAATTTACTTTAAATTTACATCAGCTTATCTATTCCTCTTAATTGTTTGAGATTTTCGGAAATGTATTTTAATATATACTATTATATAGTATAACTTAAATAAGTCAATTCAAATAAAAATAATTTTTTTGTTTAAGTCTTACACCTACTGTTTTCATTCTTTTTTAATTTTGTGTTTATATCTTTTTATGTTTGAAGACTTCCATTTTTAAATGTTTTCTAAAACCTTGGCAAATATGCTAAAAATCGAAATTTAATGTGGTGTTACGAACAAGCCATAGCTACACTGTCAAATGTAAAATATTAAGGTCTAATGTAAAATAAAAAGATTGAATTATATTAAAGTAATCTAAATCTCTTTTCAAAGTCGGTCATATTTTGAGCGCTACAGGTAACTGTTTATCTAGTCTAAGTGTTCTTGGCAAACATAGAACATATATCTCTAAGAAGGGAAAAATAAAATAACAAGAATGTCAGAAAAGTGTCACTGGCTAGACATAGGCAGGCCTAACTACAAAACTCAAAACAACCATAGGCAGACCTGAAAAGTTGAAATATCATCTTTCAACAAGTGACGGAACATTATAGAACCATTAAAACTCCAAATTTCTTTAGAAATAGTGTTTAATTTACTATAAAACCACCTTATGTAAACAGTTATCAATCATCAACAAGGTATTGACAAAAGGCAGCCCTGAATATGTTCAAACAGTTGCTACCTTTGATACGATCGATTTGGCTTGCGAATTCTCATGTAGTCAACATGTGTGACTACACTAACATGAAATAAGAAACTTCAGGTTTTGAAGACATAGAAAAAACATAATTAGAGGGCGAGCAAATGATAAAATATCGGGAACCCGTGGAAAGAGAGAATCGAATAAAGATCAGGAGCACGTATTGATACAGGGGCCCTGGAAAAAAATTGTGCACATTGCATTGCAGTGTTCGAAACTTTCAGGGTTTGTTATGTTAGTATAACTGAATACAAGATCAGCACTTAATATTCTGAAAAAAACATGGCGTTCAATTAATCGATGGTATCTTGAATGACGGTGGAATATTTGAAAGACTTACAATAATAATATTATACTGAAACAAACTTTATTGGAAATAAACAGAAAAAAGGGCTCCATAGTAAAAATTGGGGAGGCCAAACTGCAAAAAGAAATCTCGAAAACTATTGAGGAAAAAAAGCCTGCCTTCCGGGCCAATTAAGTAGAAGGGGGTCCGAGTGATTTGCTTATCCCTCTTGCATGAAGGTAACATTCCGACACAGCACGATCTCATGAGGGTAACATGCCAACACAGCACGATCTCATGAGGGTAACATGCCAACACAGCACGATCTCATAAGGGTAACATGCCAACACAGCACGATCTCATGAGGGTAACATGCCAACACAGCACGATCTCATGAGGGTAACATGCCAACACAGCACGATCTCATAAGGGTAACATGCAAACACAGCACGATCTCATAAGGGTAACATGCAAACACAGCACGATCTCATGAGGGTAATATGCCTACACGAACAAGTCAAACAGTCCAATGGTGAAAACTGAGCCGCAAACACGAGTGAATAAAACAAAAGTTGATAAAGTCATACCTAATGATACGTCAACAGATTTAAACACAACGGAGACGCAAGATGCTGAAATCGCATCGTAGCTTTAAAAACAGCTTTGCCCATGTGTCACTCGTTTGACATAGCCGAGGAGGTTTGGGCACCCAGGAAGTCGTATGTTGAGTAAATTTTTTCCGACACTGATGAGCAGAAAAAGCAGGTGCCCTGGTGTAAGCCACATATTAAAAGAGTATCTAAGGATTACATGGGATGAGACTAGACTTGGACCAGTTGACCACACTATTTTAAAACAGCCTTTTTGATTTTTGCGCGTTCTTTGGCATGTTAAGCTCTATCCCAATTGGTCACCATGTAATGAAATAATAATTTTTTAAAAAACGTTGTTAGCAGTAAGCGTTTACGTATTTAAATGTGTTTTCTATTCTTTTACTGTTTAGTGGGAATTCCGTGCGGTGTGTTTGTGTTTTCGTCGGGTGTGTTTGTGTTTTGCTATTGTAATAATATTTATCAGTTTCCTTGTGTTTTGGTTTGGTCTTGCATTTTGTATAGTGGGAAGTGTCCATTATACAATATATTCATTATCTTTCTAGATGTCTTTAATGTAATTTTGTAAATATCACATGGTTAATAATTTATAATATTTTTTAAAAATTTCCTTTTGACCCTGATCATCTTATATGTGATACTATCTAACAGTGTATATGATGCAGTCACTTTAAAATAAAAGTAATAAAAATTCATTTAACTTTTACAACAGACGACAGAAGAATAAGTGAGTATTTTTCAAACATTTATGCTTCATTTTTGTTCTCTAAAACTAAGTTGTTTCTGTAATTTCCTGCAGATAACTTAAACTATTAAATTCTTCTATAATTACGGATTAACTCAAGGTTACTAAGAAATCAATTTACGGTATACAGTGTTTGATATTAAGTTCGGGATGTGCCCATACACACAATAGCGGCTCTGAATGAAGACTTAAAACAACGAGCCAGTGTAACTTGTGTGTCTCACCATCATATATTTAAACACAATGCTTATCGTTACTTTGTTGGATTTAGATCTTACTAAATGATACTATCTTCTGATATAAACCTGATATTTAACAACACACTACAAAAGACGAACGAAGACTCACGCTTATAAAATAATTTTTAAAACTATAACAAGTATAACTACGTCTTAATGTAAACTTCATAATTCAGTGAGAGCGTTTAACAAGCACGGGGCTCAGCCTCAAACTCCCACCAAACCAGAGACGCACAGTGCTAATGGGTTCATTCCTATTTCGAAATACAAATTGTTTCATTTAAAAATTAATGATTATCTTTCAAAAAGTTATTTATTGTTCAAAATTAATTTTTAAATTGTTCATATAGAAATTCCGTTTTATAAAATTTTGTTTAATGAGCTTTTATTATCAAATTACATAAATGATTTTACAAAATACATTGAAGAAGACACTTTATTACATATTTTGAAAAGTTTTGCCTACAAAAAATTGCCAAACTGCTGTTGATTTAACATTACTATTTAAAGTTTCTTTTAAAACATTTAACACATTTTTTCTACGTTTTCTTTCCAGAGATGCATTGTTTTCCATTAATAAAATCTAATATTTACCCAACATCGTACTTAAATATATTTCTTTTAAAAAATCTTAAATATGACATAAAGAAAATGACTATTTTGTATATCGATTAACACTAATGTTGACATGTTATGTTTTAGTTGTTTTGATAATCAAATCTATTGTTCAAATATATCACAGGTGAAGTACGAAGTGAATACGATGATGATGAGTGCACGACAGAAAACGAAAATGGTAAGAACATTTTTACACTATCATCATGTTATAAAAAATACTGAGAGAAGTGGATATTTGTCTTAATTCTAGGAATTCGTCAACATTATGAGGATCACCATTTCTTATTTTAAAGACGTATATAGAAATTAAAGAAAAATGTGTTGTTTTCCGCATGAAATTCAATGACAATGATTCTAATGTCAAAAATCCTTTTGATAATATTGTCATAAAAATAATATATATTGACATATTTTATTAATAACAAGATTAAATATACACACATAACAACACATCTCTTGTAATATCATGGCACCTAAAAACAAATTTGGGATACATTAACAAGCCAAAAATAGTAGATTATGCAATCCAATATAGAAACTAACTTATAACGAAAACGCTAAAGATTTCATCAGAATAGCCCAGAACGTTTCAGGGATAACATATGTTTCTCGTTATGCCTGAAGGAAGACACACAGTTTTTCCTTTCTTCTATCGGGCATTTAGGAGTGTAAATGATCATCTGAAGAAACCGAGAAACGCTTATAAAAATAGAAACTAAATACAAACCAACAACACTATCTGAACACAATAAACTTCGTGTTAGGAATAGTTATGTTGATTTATACTAATGAACGAAATCACTTGTTTAATCAAATAACACAAATTTGCAATGATCGGGAATTCTCTATAAAGCATTTTTAAAGTATTGCAAAAAAATACTTGACGATTAATTTTTTAATGACTATCGTAATGTTGCCGCTGGCCTTCTCACACAAAAGTGTTTTCGTCTCATTCTTGGCTGTGCATACAATCATGCAAGTTTCAAGACATTCGGAAATGTCTTTCAAACAAATGATAATCTAAATATTTATTTAGAAATCTGGAGATTGTAAAAATTTCTTTTAGAAAAGAAATGAAACTATTTAAGAAAACTTATAGATTTCCTGGTCACCACACACATTAAAATTACTTGATTACTGTTTCGAGTGCTAGTTAGTGTTAGCATGTGTGTTGTGTGTCAAATTCATTCAAACAGCATTATGCTTAAATTTTATGTTTTATCTATACTACAGAAGATGCAGACGATAGAAATGATTCCGATGAGCTCGACCCTCCTGTAAGAAATGATATCGTAAAAATATGGTCCATATTTTCTTAAACAATACCATACCCCATTTACTTCAGTTTAAGGCGTTCTTTTGATTTTTTTATAGTGGTAACTTTTAATTTCATAATTTACTGCTTAATATGAATGTAAAATCTGAGATAGAAACTAAGTATATAAAAGTAAACGTGGATCATAAACGTATAGCTTTCAGTAGTGTTATGTTTTAAAAGTAAGGAACGCCAAGATAATCCTTTGGGTTATAACTACATACAAGTGCTAATCCAGGCTGGTTTGTCTGATCACAATAATAAGGTCAATATAGAAAACTTGAAAGACTATGTATGACCTTGCTTTCGGTCAAATCCGAAACATTAGATTTTTTAATAAAACAAAGTAATGGCGACATCATTAAAATAGACATATTAAAAGAAACATTACCTGGATAGCTAAAGTTTTCAAAGTAAGTTTTTTGAAGTGATTGTACCATACAAAATTTTCTTGGAGTCATGCAAAAGAACGAGCAGTTAAGCTAAGGCTGCAAAGAAATTGCAAGTTATATCCATCAATTTATTGTCTGAACGACTAACCAAATTATCACTTTATGGAAACAAGACTTGCGTATGCACTGCACTGGAGTTGGAAACAATATTAAGCAGAGATTAGCACACACATCATATGAAGAGGCTGTCTACCTTAGAATAGATATATGTATAGCCTAATAGAATCGAGTCCTTAAAAATATATCAGCTATATCTTCAGCAGCTTTGCACTTACAGCACGATATAACTGTTTATTTATTGATGTGTGACGTGGTGATCGAGTAGCGCACGAAGGCAAGGATTTGTTCCCGGGCCTGAGGAGTCCACGAGTCACCCACCTCTGAATGGGTACCTAACTAGTTAGGCGGCTGGTTAATGCCGTGGCCTGTGACCGCTTCATCACTTGCCAATAGATCACCTGTCATTGTCTGTGGACGCAATTATCTTCTAAGATTTAGTCGTCTTTGAAGAAATTTCTTTAAAAGATAGACTGATCTACATCCAAAACGTGCATTTTAAATGTTGGGTAAGGACCAGACTTGCCGACCACAAGTTGTAAATACAAGTCAAGCAGACATATGCTAAAATATGAGTCGCAAAAACCAGAATTCAGTGACCTAAAGGAGAGCGTAGCATTGCCGAAACAACTCATATATCGACAGCTCGTATTGTAGTCTAAACTCATGTTAACTTCGTGCGTCGCGCTTGATGCTGGGTTGAGACTTGATGAGGCCCTAAGCTATTTGAGATTCGAAGGTTCTCTGTAGTCAAGATTTTTTATGTCAGTGTGAAATAAGGTGGGGCCCTAAGCTATAGCTTGTTTAGCAAAGAGAAAAATCAAGCATTTGTTATAGCTGGAGAGGTTACGGCGACGAGAGAGTCCTCCTTTCAGACAATTTGAATTAAGCTGCTAAATAGAATAAACAGGTTGACTAGATGCTAGCTTTTGCCTTTAAAAAGTAATTATTAAGCTTCAAGAATAAATTTTAGATTTAGTAAAGCAGGTTGAATTCAGCTGTAAAATTGTCCGCCTAATTTATGAAAACAGTTATTCCCCTATATCAAATAAGTGAAATCCAAATGTAGTAAAACAATGACAAAATGGGGTCAGTTAATTTCTTCCCAATCGGCTTCATCTAGACATTATATTTGTTATTTTTTAAACTGAAATTCCAGCTTGATTTTAAAAAAAGATCTCTGTACATTACAACTCACATTTAACCTCATTCAAATCTTAGTGTAAAGATTGATCCAATTTGTTTTCTAAAAACCATCACGTTTGATCATATGAGGGCCATGATCGCCTTTATACTGAATTTGAACATTACAAAAAAAAAACTTAAGCCATTGTATTACATAAATCATGTTTTATAAATGATAGGCACGTCTAGTGTGAGGGTAAATGTTTTAATGATTTTACTTTTTGTTTGTGCAATATCAAAACCTCAGCCTTAATACAACGGTCTTTAATTTGAATCGAAAAAAATAAAAAAGCTGGATTAAAAGACAAATATTTAAAAAGGCCATTTTTACGCTGTGATTAACTACAATAGTTTCGGTTAGTCTTATTTGGAATCTGTATTTACTTTATAGAGATATGGTTTTAGTATTAACATTCACATTTTATTTATATTTACATTATTTATAATGTTTAGAATGAATTCACCATTGTCCAATACTATTAATACATTTTACTACAAACAGAGACACGAGGAAGCTGATGGGGACGTTAGACATTCTATAGAATCAGAAAAAAGTGAAAGTGAAAAAAGTGGAGAAAAAAATGTAGAAAAGAGTGAATGAATAAAGACAAAACGTGTTTCATTCAAAGGTAAATCAAACAATTGAGTATAAATTGTTGATGATGACTTATTGATTATTATAATTTATCATCCCTCAAAACTGTAAAATGTTGTTCGAAGACAAATATTACACACATGAAATTTTAGGTAGCTACTGAATAGAACTAAGAATTTTTACCGGCAGCATTTTAGTGCTAGTTCCAGAACTAAATTAATATTCATAGATCTCTTGTAAAATTATAATAAATTTTGAAAAAAGCCTTCACAACAGTTTTTTTAAAAAAAAAAGTTACAAGCATTATTATTTTTATAAAACAAATTAATTTTTAAAAAATGCACAAATACACCTATTTTATTTCCAAATATTTACGGAATCACACATATAGAAAGTAAATAACACACTTGTGTGTTTTTTATATTTTAAATGCAAATATTTTCTTTTTGTGTGTATTATTAGAGCACGTGTGTTTATTTAAATGAATAGCTTTATTTTGCAGTTAGAAGTACTTCAAGTTATTTGGTCTCTAGAGCGATTCGATCTTATCTAACGTTAAATGATTAAATTTTCATTCTCTAATTTTGATATATTTAAATTGTAAAATTGTAATAATTATTTTTTTTATCTCAGTATCTTCCCTTATTTCAGAATGTCTTTCATTTGTCGAAAAAATTATATATGAAAACAACATGTATAAGCTATGTACAGGAAAAGTGTATTGAAAATTAGTCCATACATTTATAGCTACCAATTTACCCCCTGTTTTATTTATTTTTTCAAAACTTTATATCTTTTCTGTGCTACCCAATTACCCACCATAATAAGCAGAGGCGTAACTGGGTTTTTTGCGCCCTTGGCTAATTTAAATTTGGAGCCCCTGACAGATGAATAGAAAAATAGCTCATATACATTGAAGGATTATTAGCGTCGTAGACCTTTGCAAAGTGCCCCGAAGCAAGGTCGTTCTTATGCCTCTGATAGTAAGGGGGAAAAAGAGTAATTTTCTGTGTTGCTCTTGCCTGCTCATTATTTCTATTTTAATTTGTCTTAAAATGAAAATAAATTTCACACATTAATATTTCATTTTATCTCAATATTTTGTTCCTTTCGCTCTTTGACAGTTCAGAGAAGACATCTAAAGCAAACGTTTTAAATTTTCTGATAGCCTCCAGAACGAGCACAATTGAAAAGAACAATCTTTATTTGATATATTTATTGATATATACACAGGATAAAGCTTTGGATGAGTGTAAGAATAAGAAGTATAGTACTTGTCGAATTAGATGAGTGACTTAATGTGTTTAGAATTTATGTGATAACAATACATTTTCAATTTGTTATTCTCTTTAAAATTTTATAATGATGTATGACATAAATGTTGTTTGCATAATATGTTATTGAATATGTTACTAAATGTATTTGTAATAATTTCAATAAATAAGTTATTTTAATAATTTTATTGAGTTGACTTTTTTACGAACTGTCTGTTTTTCCCTTAAATGTAACTATAACTCAGGTATAACACGCATGAACAATGCTCATTTAATGCTCAATAATTCTGCTACTTTACGAAAACTTTAACTTAAATGTTGTTTATGCGCAAATTTAAAAAGAATTTTTTTTTTGGAAATGTGACAAAATTATGTGATTTCCTTATTTACAAGTGGGAAATTGGTTACTTTGGAAGGAAGCTGCTGGCACTGGATGACAGATTTTAAATAATTAAACTTGAAAGCAAATTTAGGAGGTGGGAAACTTCTAGCCACCACTAAATCCTCTGACACTAATTATGAATTAGCTTGTTTCTTTAAAAGTAAATTAAATCATTTTGAAATTAAATTGTTAAAATGTTGGTTAGGCTTAAATAAGGATATTTTTAATAAAAAATACAAAGATCTAGATCTATATGTTATTAAAACAGGGTTTGTATAAGCCTTAAAAAATGTCACGAAGCAATAAACGTTTCGGCAAATTATCTTTCTCAACGAGCAATTAGAAATTTTAAAAAAATGATTTTTAAAAAAATTAAAAAATGAATATAAAACTTAGTAGCGGTTTTATTTTTCTGGCTTTCTATGATATCACTGCAGCTAAATTTTACATCATTAAAGAAAATAATTATTTCAAAAAGATACTTTATTGTATGTCTTTCTTTATGTCTTTCTTTATGCTTGCGATTAAAAAATAAAAGCAAAGCTCTCCTTCTAAGAACATTCGACATACTCAATCACTGTGCCCTCTTTAAATAGTTGTTTGATTTTTTAATTAGTTTTTTTTTGTTTTGCTTCACTTTAGTAGCTTACTTAAAAGAAAAAAAAGCCAACGTGCCAAAGAGTCCTCATGTTTTATGAGAGTTTACGCTCCAAATTAGTACAAATTCTCTGACCTGACACAAGAAAGCACATGGTTGACATTCAGCATTGACAGAACTGCTGTGAAATTAGTTAAAGATATGTGATAGATAGGGAAGATGATCAGTTGTAAGTGTATGCCTGGAGAACAAGAGTAAGATAGTTTGGTGTTGTGGGGTCGTTTCAGAATCCCGTTGTTAATTGTTTGGTGTAGTTTTGTAACTGTTGAAAACCCTGGCTCGGTCCAGATTAAACTTATTTATCTTAAAACTTGCGGGTTCTACAATTTTTTCAATACATTATTTGAAATCCACAACACGGCTGCATATTTATACCAAAGCATAGTGAATACTTTTATGTTTAGCAAATATTTTCATGACCTAGTGATCATTTGATGTTTAGACTTAATTTATAATTTACTTGTCTTTAATAATGTTACAGAAATATCGTCAATAAAATAATTTCTAATAGGTAAAAAAAATTATTTTAAAAAACAAAGTCGACAATTTATTTTTATACTATTGAAGAAATGTGAAACAAACTCTTGAGATGAGTCTAAAAGTTTTACAACATTTTAATATTTGATTATAAATGCGCACCAATGCGCCTTTAATGACACATATTTTTTTAGAAAACCCGATCGGAACAAAATCAAACTTTAAAATATATGTTATTGCTTTTTTCCTTTTAATAAAAGTTTTATCAGGTTAAAAAGATGAGAAAAGCGATCATTTAACGACAGCTATAGATGGATGAGGAGATTAAAACCTTATTTAAGCAAGTATGAGAAAGTGAATGATGCGTAAGAATTTAACCAGCATGAAGCGTTCAAACACAACGATGTTTTATCTTGGCATTCTACTTGTTATTTTTCCGAGAGGTGATGAATTGCAGTCCTAGATTTAGATCCTTTAAAAGTTTTAGTGAATACACCACTTATGACTGCTTTTAAAGTTAATGAATTATTTTTATTAATCCCACTTTTAAATTTTGTATCATATTATAATCTGCATTTAGGCAGCACCTCAGATCTTAATAGTAAAGTAAACTTGACAGTAACAGTATATTCTGATATATATTTCTTTACATTTTTAACTCAGGTGTCGCAGGAACGTAATGTCAATAGTTCGTTTTTCACATTTTTATTTGATAGAGAAATGATGACAACTTTTAAGATAATAGTTTGTCGTTCACGAGAATGTTTATACTTGATATGCCAGTTTTCACACGTATACCTGAGTTGTTAGTTGTTTCCCTTTCGTACCTCAGTTACCTCGGTAGAGATCGACTTAAAAAAGGTCCGCAGCTACACGTTTTGTTCCGGGGATGTTGAGACTGTGCAAATCAAAGACCCCTTCTCACCCGAGTACGTCTTCCATGAAAACTTGAGAAGCATGACGTGGTACATGGTCACGCATGAGGGGACGATACCTATTGTCATCTATCACCCGCTGCCTGAGTTCTTGTTGGACGGATTCGACTCTCACGAGATCTGGGGACTTGAGGTAATTTGGATTTTCCAACTAAGGCATCAAAATACATGAACTATGCTTATAACAAATAACTGGAAGTGACATTTGTACTTTCTGGTGTCTGTAAAATATTACCCCCTTAATAAAAAATATTTAAATAGCTCAGCTTATGAGATAAAAAAAGTAAGAATAGAGCCATCAGATAAAGATCAAATTGTGATACATGATTAAAGCGTTCAATGCAAAGAGAGTTTAAACATTAACATAATTGTATAGTTACACAATAATACTTTAAGTATCATATAATGCAAGAAAAAGAAAGATCAAATGTGAAATAAACATTTTTATTGTCAAAGTAAATTAAGCTCATGTTATAACAAACCTCAGATAGACATAAACATAACAAAACTTTTCTAATGCCGTATGCAAGAAAAAAACACAAAACATATTCTCGTTCTTCCCAACTGGTATACTGAGATGCATAGCTGGTCTTATCAAACACTCTATTAAAATGCAAGACTAATACGCAAGAATGTTCTGTAAAGAAGTAGCCTCCGTAATAATTAAGATTTTTAAAAAATACAATATTAAATGTATGACTTGGTTAGAATGCTATCCCACATTAACTTGTTTCTTCAATCATTCTAATTAATAAATCCACACATTGGATATTGTTAGTAAATAACATGAACTAGTTTGAGGCAGAGGAACACATTAATCTGATTGAATTTTTGATCAACAACTTGCAGTGCCCAGATACAAAAAAACGGTCTTTGCTAGAAAATTCGGTCGGGTCATTAAAACAGTAGCTGTTATTAATGACATATCAATTCTCATAGATATTATATATGTAAATACGTAGCTAATAGTAGAGAGTTGAAATGTCAAGTAAACATAACGTTAAGAATACAAACTACAACAACTGAGAACAAATTAGTCTCCTTTAAAAAAAATATTTATCAGAGTGATCTAAATATAGCAATTCCAAAAATAGCTCATACCTGATAAATGAATACCAGTGAAGAAATGAAAGTTTTCTTTCCACAGATAAAGGGACTTAACACCAACACGACCTTCGTCGCCATCATTGACCTGGGTGCACTGGAATCGTTTGAAGTGTCGGTCGATTTTTACATCATGCGTATGTGTACTTACCACAACATAGCTAATAGTTTAGTGGTAATTTGATAGACTGATAGGTTTAACTATTAATGTTGGAATTTTTTTCCAATTTATTACGTATTCTATGTTACCTTACATATAGTAGGATATTTATAATCAGAAAAACGGGGTTATTTTCTAATCTACGTTTTGTTTATGTCACAATTTTTGCTTTGCAATTGGTTACATATATATATATATATATATATATTCGTGCTGTTTTAAGATGCGCCAAAGCTGATTGGAGAATCTATGAGGACAGAGATCGTCCAGTCAGACAAGACGTCCTTCTACACGTTACGGTGTGGTCACTTTGCGTCACGCGGGAAACCTCCGGTCAAACTGATGTGGTTGGTGAGGGTACAGCGGAGAATAAGATAATGCAATGGATGGTAGCATCAAACTATGCCACTATGTAATGAGAAATACCTACATGTTATTACGATATCTATTCTATGTTTCAATAAATCAATGCATCATAGGAAGGAAAACATCAGCTTACCCTATACCACAATGTTATTTTGCAAATTACACGGCTAATAAAAATACAATTACACTTTCAACTCTATTTATTGAATAGATTCTTAAAGGTAAATTAGAAAAAAAGAAGAATGGCATTGAGACATGAATTTTATTAGATATCCTTAATGTTTATCGACGTCTCCTCCGTCAGATGGTATTTGGTGTGCCGCTGCTTTACTATGACTTAAAAATGATACACTCATCAATTTAGTTTATGTTTGTTTTGTCGCTTTAAAAAAAAATATTTTTAAACAGTGTTTCTTTTTACAGTAATATAGAATACATTTAAATTTTAGGGCATAAACTAAAGCTAATGAAACAACTATAAGAAGCCTTAGTAGATACAATTAATAAGATATCAAGTTTCATTCCAAAATGATCTTCACATAAAACATGAGTTTACAATTTTAAAATGAGAACATCTTCAATTTGAAAGTCTAACGCCTAAAATCTAAGATATTTTAATAAAATCATTCAAATTAAATTCATAAGGATACATTTTAAAACTCAAACTGTATGACTTATTTGTAAGATACGTGTTGAAGAATTGAAACGGAATTGTTACTTGTTAGTATAGAATATTTGGCATTACACTTATACTATCTAGTATTGTATCATTTTGGATTTAGAGAAAATAATTGAGGTTTAAAAAATTATGTATAGAAAAGAAATATCTGTATTAAATTATATATGGAATTCGTCGTGGCTTTCTCAGTTTATTTATTATTTTTTTTTTTTTGAGAATTGACATTTTTAATTATTTGGAATAAGCCAAAAATGACATGAAGTGAGATACTGGATCGTAGTCATTGGACAATTTAGACTATTACAGCGTGTTTAGTTTACAGATATCATGAAGTGTATGTGAATGAGAAGACTGTGGGGCCTACAGTGTATGCAGACTTGATACTTCCACATTGTCAAAGAAACGTGTTTTTTTTCAAAGAAAGAAAAATTAGTTCTTGTTTTCTTTTAAATCTATCTGGAAGAGCAACAATTTCAAAATAACGCTCCTTTTCCACTAAAATATATCTTTTTTTAATTTTGGAAATAAAAGAAATATATACTTTATCGGCCCATTATGGGTTATAAAAGATGTTTTAGACGAACTATTTACCTGTTCTCGACTTTACACTCCTCAGCAAGATCGAGGCTTTGATGGTAAAGTAATTTTCTACGAGGGTTTTGCCGAGGTGCTGGTACCAGAGAAAGGTATATTGAATCTTTTCTCTGTCTTTACAATTGTATTTACATTCATATTTATACATCACTCGGAATTAGCTCTGAACATTTTTTGAATTCATTCAGGGACACATATTTAGTAGGCTTGCTTCTTTGAAAACAGTAAATACTAATAAAATAAGGTTTACCCAAGAACAGCAGGAGAATTTGGCCGAAAGCATACGCTAGCCAAGCCCAAAAGTTGGTCAATTATTGCTTATTTTAACTGTAAAGACAAAAGCAGGAAGACAGTCAGTGGACATAACACGATGTCCATTTAATGTTACGTGTGACGTCTTTGTTTTGAAGGCGTTATATAATCTGGTAATGTCATATGGCACTGCTCTCATATGGTCCTGGGCTAATACCTGGCCTTCATGCTCAAGCTTGATGCCTTAAGATCGTGGGTCATGACGTAAACAGGTGCACCACTGCTTCAGATGCTAGATTGAAATACCTACGGGTCGAGTCCTTGTTCAAGGGTATTTGAATCTAAGCTCAGATCTGAAAAATTATTTACGTAAATAGTCATAGAATTTCTTTTAACATTTATATAATACAGACACATAAGTTTTGTTCCCGTGTTTGCGTTTATATTTGTCAATGATTAAAACGGTTAATAACTCCAAACAAACACTTGCACCATTTTAACAACAGAAAGTGTTGCATGAAATTAATCTCTGCGTTAAAACAACTTTATTTATTATATATGTTCACGACTAGAGCTCGATGCCAAGTGGATGTGTAGACTTAACAAGAACACACCGAACCTCAAATGTATTTTACCAAAGGATTTAAAGAATTTTGACGACGTGTACCTCCGAGAAAGTGAATTCAGTAGGTGCAACATCTTCTCAAAGTATTTTTTGTTCTGTTAAAATACACTTGAATATTTAATTTTCATTTAAATAAGTTAATACGCGATTCAATGTTATGTTTGTACTGTTATATATTTATACATTATTAGGGAGGTGGGTAAACTTGTTTTTATGTGAGCAAAAATAATTTATTAAGAATAAGTAATTTTTTAAATAGAATTGTGATATTATATTCGTTTTAACCAATATGATTCTTTGTGTTAATAAATGAAAATTACATTTACCAGAGAAAAAAAATATTTTAAAAAAATCATGATTCTTTTTTAAAAAAAAAATAATAATAATAATGTTCTCAATTAAACACGTTGTCAATTTAGTACTGTACATTATCATTTAATTTTATTTAATACTCATTAAACTGAATTACCATATACTGTCTTTTATAACCTAATATTTCTTTGAGGCTGCTGTAAAAACATATTGTAATAATTCATTTCAATTAATAATTCTATATTTCACATTCATTAAATCAAAAACATAGTGATGAAATTTTCTTTAACAGCATGTAAATCAATTTTTCGTTGACACAATTTCAACATTGTAAATTTACCGTTAAAAAAAAACACTGAAATGTCAATCTAAAATAATACCACCTCAGGCCCCGCCCTAACGATCGAACCCTACAGTCACACCAAGTCGTTGACCTCTTGTCGTGATGGTCTGATCGAGGGCAAAGATTCCTTTGAGCTCTCGGGTAGACTGATCATTAACGAAACGGATCTTCAAACGAGGTCAAAGGTTCAATTTCAAATCAGGAGAAAAGGAGACTTTCATTACACGAATGTAAGCAAAACGTTTGCTGTCAGTAGCTCTTGAACACAAATAGACAATAGGTTATTGGTTGCTTGATTGGCTTTTTGTGTAATTATTTAGTCATTGTTTTGTAAAATCTTGTTTTGATCTTTGTACCCATGAATGTTATTTCGTGATTTCTTATAATATTATTTTCTTTTATTTAACACTTCTTTTTTTGACATTCTCAGTAAAGGTCAATAATAACTGTTGCCTAGGTTATCATGTGAGAGAATTGTATCCAACTTGTAAATTTGTGTTTCAATGAAATGGATAAACCAATTGAACAGTAACAATCCACTGGTAGCTTTATAATTCTCTTGTAGAATGTGATCCAGTGATAGAATTATAATGATCTGGTTGATGTGTAGAGCAACAGTAGCGATGTAATCTGATTGATTATCATCTCTGTGGAAGAGCTGCCGTGGAGGAATTAGCCGATGTAGATTCGTATGTAAATTTTATAGTTGTAATACTTCGGATTAATTTATTTATAAGTAATTTATTTTGGACTTGAGAGAGAAGATTTTCTTGGATGATGTCAATGTTTTCCTTTCATAAAAAAAAATCGAATACGCAGTTAATAACCCATTTTTTGATGATTGGACTCGTTATATTTCAGGTTTTTTTTATCCAAACCCCAGAATTATTATATCCCATATCATAGAAAATTACACTTAAAATATAAATATTTAGGTTGTTTATCATAACCCTATATAGTCTAATCTATAACCTTCATCATCAAATCTAATCCTTATGTTATGGTTGCTACTTAAACAAGATCATGTGATATTATCAGCATGTCACTTTTTTCATGTATATTTTAGTTGTGCGTGATAACGGTAGAGTTGTTTTCCTATATCCAAAATATCCAATATTGTAACTTATTTGATTTTTGGGCCGCTTTCTCACTTGTAGGCGTTAATTAATAGGACACAGTAAAACAAAGAAGTCCTTTGTAACACAATTAACTTTAATCCAGTAATTGAAAATATGTACACTCTTTTTTTACATAATAATATACATCATTGAAACAAATTAAGTCTTTCTTTAATCTCCCACACACACACTCTGCTCCGCTAAGCCTTCTGGTCTCGCATTCATCACGTGATCTCTCTCAACTAATCACATATCAAATGACGAATATGTTATTGAATTGTATGTCTTTATCAGTTCTGCATTCTAACGCCTGAGTTGCCTTCCTCTAAAGTAGCTAATCGAAGAGTTTTAAAAATCACTCTTTATATTTCAGCTGTGCATCCTAACGCTAGAATAGCTATCCTATACCCTAGATAAGTCCATATTTTATTGATTTTATAAAATATTTTAGCTGTGCATCCTAACTCTGGAATATATTTTATGGAATTTTCTTAATATTTCAGCTAAGTATATTAAAGCTAGAATATACCTATCCTATATCCTATATAAGGCCATATTTTATCGAATTTTCATTATATTTCAGCTGTGCATCCTAACGCTAGAAAGGCTAACCTATATCCTATATAATTTTATCGAATTTTCCTTTTATTTCAGCTGTGTGTACTAACGATAGAATATAGCCATCCTATTTAAGCCAATATTATATTGATTTTCCCTTATATTTCAACTGTGCATCCTAACACTAGAATATATTTTATTGATTTTCCTTTATATTTCAGCTGTGCATCCTAACGCTAGAATATATTTTATTGAATTTCCCTTATATTTCAGCTGTGTATCCTAACACTAGAATATATTTTATTTAATTTCCCTTATATTTCAGCTGTGCATCCTAACTCTAGAATATATTTTATCCAATTTTCCTTATATTTCAGCTGTGCATCCTAACGCTAGAATATATTTATCGAATTTTCCTTATATTTCAGCTGTGCATCCTAACGCTAGAATATATTTATCGAATTTTCCTTATATTTCAGCTGTGTATCCTAACACTAGAGCTGCGCTCCTGTTCAGGTGGGACCATGAAGTATGGTCGTTGTTTCTGTATCTCTGATATGATCAACAAGTACAAGCTGATACTGAACGCCAAGGCCGTCGTTGGGTTTTCACAAAGTAGGATCCGGCTATTCTGGCCGGATAAAACTTCCACAGTGGTCACTGGACTGCCCAGCAGGTCCATCAGTTTCCCAGAGGTTTACAGCCAAAGTTAGTGAATAAAACACATTTTTCGTTAATTTTTTTTGGACTAAAAAAATTTATCATCGAAATCTATGGCTATCATAAATTAAAATAAAACCTTTAATATTCTACAAGAGAAAGCGTGATACCATTAAACTAACAACTATCTTAAAATAACATTATTAAAAATGAAATATTTGGTTTGAAATTTTAAAAGTGAAGCAGTGCTCACTTCATGCGATAAGGATTGGTTAGCAGTTACAGTTTTGCTTTTAAGCTTGAGATGAAATCACTATCATTTATTTGCAAAACAGTTTTGTTCAATTTAATTTATATCCCATTTTTATAGAAATAGTTTAAAGACTTACGTTTTGAAAGTGTTGTCTAGCTTTTAAGTCATATATATTGATGTTGTTTCAGCAAATAACAAACACATATTTTATGATAAATTAAATAATATATAAGCAAGTCAGTATCCTTAACTGACAACGACTATTTTTACTGAAATAATACTCAATTTGTTTAAAAAATGCACACGAAATAAGAAAATTAATTGAAGAAGGCATTAAGATGTAAACACGACAATATTCTAATGCTAATGTTTTCCTTGCACACCTCTTAGCCCTAGCGGTCCCAACTTTACTCCAGAACGGGGAGGCCACGGAGATGGAGGACTGTAGATTGGCCGTTAGTCGGGACAACGTCTACAAGTACACATTCTGCGTCGCCAACATCCACCGCCCAACAGTGACCATCAACTTCAACCGGCCAAACCACACCATCTTCTCAAACAACGACAACTGCATCACCAGGACGATCAAGATGGGTGACGCTGACGTCTTGTTCAAGTTCTCCTACACCGAGCGACTACAAGGATGTGGACGTAAGGGGCTCATCAAGTGTGAGTTACGGGGTAAGGATTGGAGAGCAGATTTCAGCGGGAGTGTACACGATTTTTAGCTATGTTACAATGTGTGATTTCTTCGTTATTACTACTCTTTGTGTTTCCTGTGTTGTAGATGTGCTTTGGGTTCTTTGTGCTCTTTTAGGTTATTTTTTTCTATGTGTTTTATATGTGCTCTGTGTCATCTCTGACGCCTTTGTTATATGTATGTGAGTGCACATCTTTTGTCTCTTTATAATTTGTGACGTGACATACGTGTTATTTATATTGTGTGTGTTCTCAGATTGATCTGTATTCTCTATATGTTGTACATACTCTTTGTTTTCCATGTTCTCTTCCTTCCTTGTGCTCTATGGCCTATGTGTTAAATGTTAGCCTCGAATATTCAATGTGATCTGTGCTCTTTATGTAATTTATGTCTTGTTTGCAATTTGCTTTTTTTTTTTTTTTGGGGGGGGGGGGCATAATGTTTTTTTTCCAGTGTTATATCTGCAATATCATGAGTCTGCTAGAGTGCTTTAATAATGTTTTTCCATAAACAAATTTGAAGAGGTCGCTTTTAATAGCACAATAGCCCTTCGTACCTACTCATATGCTGAAATGTTTGAGTGCTTATGTGTGTGCTCATGTTGAATCATATATTTAATGACAGTTTGCTTTTACCCACCAATGAAAAAATAGCAATAAATAATTTTTCCTTAAAACGTATTTTCTATAATTGTTCCATATAACACTGTTGGCTTATATAAAAGGCTGACTACCATCATGCCCTTCATATCTTACTGAACTTTTGTGAGTCTACTCACCAAGTCGTCAGCTACGCTCCTCTGCGGATACACGCATTCTCTGTGTTCCTAAGATAAGAACTAAAACATTTGGCGAAAGGTCATTCTCCTTTTGTGCAGCCAAACAATGGAATTCTCTTCCATTACACATCCGTAGCATTTCAACTGCTAAGTCATTCAAGACTGCACTTAAGACACATCTTTTTAAAATTTATTTTCAAAAATAATAAAACCACATTTCTTTAAATGATTAACGTAGCTGATGTATTGAGTATATCGTATTGTCATTTATGTAGTTAATATGCTATGAATGTTTCTTTTTATTTATATATATATTGTTGTTTCCATGTAAAGCGCTGTGAGCCTGGCTCCTTGCTGGGATACAGCGCTATATAAATTATCATTTTATTATTATTATTATTATTATATAAAAATACTTTATGTAAACCATTTTTATATATGTTATTTATTTTGTTTCTCTATTTGAAAACCAAACACAGAGGACCACAGTTCAATCATCATACTGATAGTGACGTTTGCAGCGTTTTTGTTTTCAGTAATCGGTTCACTCTATGCCTATGTCAAATGTAAGTCTATCGCTAAGGATGATAACGATTTTTAAGTAATTTTGTTATAGTCTTCAGTATAAAACGTTCATTAATTTTAAGTTTATTTTTGAAAAGAAATTAAACTAAAAGTCAATATACCGTAGATGTAGTTTATAATTCTGCTAGCTCTAACCAGTATTTATTATAGACTTTCTCCTGTTACAAAGGAATGTAGCATGGAAGTAATAAAATCTACTTGCAATCTTTGACAAATCCCATTTCATCTTAAGATCCGAACATCTTCTCAGATAAAGTGACAGCAAAGAACAAGTGGGTTAGTTGTGTTATTTAAACTGGCACATTACTTTTATAAAGGGTAGTTTCTTAACAATATTAGTGTTTTTAAGGATGACTAAAACTATTTGAACAATAAATCAATGTCAAATACTTCTGAAAAACAACAATAACATATAGTAGTTTAAGAATATGTCAATTTATTTATAGGATAAAAGTGGATATTTCCTTGACAACGGGTCATAATAAATGAAACGCTATGACTGTTACCACATTATAACTATTTTAAACATTGCGCTAAATATGAACCGTGAAACTTAAACAGTTTGCAAATGGTGTTCAGTTCGTATTTTTTAAAAGTGTTATATTAAAACTTGTTGGTCGAGAGGTAGCGCTCTCGACTGTCATACCGATGGTCACGAATTCGAATCCACACGAAGGTGAGAATTTGTTCTCGAGGCCAGAGGAGTCCCCGAGTCACCCAGCTACGAATGGGTACCTAACTAGACCATAGTTAGGCGGCTGGGGTAATGCGTGGAACCCCTATAGCCATGGCCTGTGACCGCTGCATCACTTGCCAACAGATCATCTCTCATGGTCTGTGGACGCAATTATCTTCTGCATAGAAGGAAAATCTGTATATCTAAGATAAGAAGATAAAATTTATCAAGATTATAAAATAATACAATTGCATTCAGGCACCTACGGGAGGCCAAATATATTTTAATGAAAATGAAAGAACATACCTTAAATGTATAGTTCTTGGTAGTTTAAGAATAATAAAATTAGAAGCCATATTTTGTTCATTAATCTGTGGAAATTTCTGCAACTTTTCAAAATAGGGACCATTGAAAGGTTGGGGACATGTCATTAGGAGTTATTTTTAGCACAATATGCTATACATTACTTTGATTGTTGAAATCTTATGTGCATGCGTGTGAATGTAAAAAGAGATACATGTGACAGGGACATAACTCAATAAACAAGTGATCTTGTTAAGATATTTTCTTTGTAAATCAAATTATTTTAGTTTATATCTCAAATTAAATATAGATTCACTTAAAATCATTTATATTTGATTTTTATCATTTTATGTATGTCTACTCACCAGATTTTAAACGACGTGAAGAAGGTGAGTTCTGAGTGAGCAACGATTTATGGTGGCCAATAAACCAAAAAATAATTTGTGATGCCGTATGCACGGCTGAGGTCACTATGGTTTCTCATTGTACTTGATAGCGTATGAGATATTTAGTAATACTTTTTTTACACAAATATTAAACGAAAATTATTTGAATTTGAACGAAAATAATAGCTAAACCACAATTGAAATATACAGTGATAACGTCCCTTCCTGATCATCTTCGATATCAGTAGTCCACCAGATATTTTCCCAAACTTTGATAGTTACTTTGAATATTTTGGTTAAGTTCTTGATTGTTTTCAGACATATTTCTCCAATGAATTACAGGTGGTCTTCGTGGGTTGCTTTTTCGCTATTAAACTGACTTAATGTTTAGGGTGCCTCAGGGCTTCATGGATCTGTCTATTTTTGTATACAATTTATGTGTAAAATAAATATACCAATATTGCTTTGGATCGACAAAAAGCCACTGTGATGACATCATTCAAAATTGAAATAATCCATTGTTGGCGCTTGTATAAAACAATTCACCAGTGCTCTAAACTTTTAGGAGTAATTTGGTTCAGTTTTATCAGAAGCTTTAAGACAGTAAACACATGTATTTTAACAAAAAATAAAGCATCCTCTGCTTTTCTCTTCCTACTTTTCTGCAGGTAGCCAGCTTCAATATTCAGTTACCACCCCCGCCCCCTATAAATCTTAAGTGTCATTGACTAGTATCTACTAATTACAATTAATTACAATTAATCTCATACACCAAGCTCCGATAACATAGATTAACGTCAGATACGCTGAAGTCTTCATTTCTTTACAGTGTAAGCAACAAAAACACTATTTACTAACGTCTCAAACATAATAAAATCCTATATCAGGTTAATGAGCATTTAACTGCCATGATAGTTATACAGCAACACACCCAAAAGCATATATATCTACGCACATACTGTATATACCTACCAAGAAAAATGCCCGTATATTTTAAATACACCATAGCATGTACTCTTAATCTCTCTCGTCTTTAGGTTTAGTTAAAAAGTATTCCACGCACACAATCTTTGAATACGAACTGTCAGTCTAAGGCAAAAAATAAGTTATAAATCTTCAAATATGCTTTATATTGTTCGACTCGTCAGCTTCTCTTTTCTCACTCAAAAAGTATTACTTCCAATCCTAATATAAACTCTAAAACATTCGGTCAACAGTCTTTCTGTCTCTTTAATATAATTGTATAATCTACAATTACACATCCACATTCACCAATATGATAGGGCTCTCATTTGTTAATATGCTTGGGATTGCAATTTTGTTTATTATTATATGAAGTTTAGTTTGCTTATTATTACTGTTATTTATTATTGTTAATATTGTCATTAAAATATTCACTTTATTGTCGTTATTAATATAAATAATAAATATACCAACTTGAACGAAACAAGAAATTAATTATCATTTTAAACATTGTCCCCTTAATTTAGCTACTGACGACGTTTCGTTGTTCATATTTGTATGCTATAAATGTAATTAGAAATATCGGTTTTTCTTTCATGGTAACAAAAGTTTTCAAGATGGAAGATGGAAGCACCAATCAAGGTAGGTAACTACATTTAAATCAAGATCGTTTTCTTATTCACTACCCATATTTTTTAATAATTTATATACAGATGTGGGATAAACAAAATGAATGGCGGAGGGAAAAATGATATTAATAATGAGTTTGCAGATCCTAAAAATACACAGTATTGATTTTTTGTAAATTCTTTGTTGGGTCTGAATCCTGATAACATTGACGATCCCAATTACGTTCCCATATACACTTCACTTATATGACCAGGGTGCTATTCAGTAGCATCACATATCCAACATTCTTAGTTAATTTCCTCATTCAAGTCTTATGAATGATACAACAAAACACCTTGTTCATTAATGTTAGTATTCACCTTTGCATTGAGGCAACCATCAAAACTCTTGAACTATGTTGTTATCGGTTTCTTTGTCAAACTTACACTTCATGAACTCATTCAAAGTTTTATCCTCATTTCAATCATCAAATTCATTATGCAAGCTCTTCTTTTTAATCTTATACAAGCGTCGTCATATCCATTTATGTTCTCATCTTTGTTCTTGCATCGGTTAGCCGTAAAGTTACCCCCCTGCAGTGACATTTTAATTTATGCTCGAAACTACATTCGTATTTAAGCGCACATTCACTCAGAACTCAAGCAGTAAATCACTTATTGCACCTCAATCGTTATAGTTACATGTTAGAGACCCTACCCACGACAACATGTTATTGTAAGGAATGTGCCTGTTTCAAGTGACCGTGTGAACAAAATATATTAGAGGATTATTAGTCTTAATATTTCCTTCTATGAAAATTATCGATAGTTTATATACTATGACATACCTGATACTTTTCAAATTAAATTGTTTTTTTTTAATTAAACAGATTTAAAGCGACTTTTTGGTATGTATCGGTTTAACTTTATATATATATATAAATAAATATATATATATACACTCGTTTTGATATATATTAATTTGCTTAAAATTGCATTGATTTAAATGATTTCATTATCAAAGCTTGTTATTTTTAAAATTGTGTTCCGTGTTGATAATTTAGTGTATAAATTAATATGTTACTTAACTTATTTTGTTAATTGTAAGATTGACAATAAACTTTACTTTAAAACATTATAAGACTGAAAATATCTAACATGTGAGTCCAGCCACATATTAATTTTTTGATTTCACAAAACACCTAACAATTGCAACTGCCAATTAAAATTCAATGGAAAAAAAAGAATATTCAATTATCACATTGATCTAACTTATATCATATAAGTGAAATAGGTAAATATAAATACCAAAATGAAAGTATTGAATAAATGATTATTGTTAACGTACAAGTCACTGACAAAGAAGTTAAAAACGAAACCCAAAACTCAGTCAGTCCCAGTTTCATAGGCTCTTTAAACTTTTCATATTATAGTATGAACTAATTATAAACTTAATTTTAAAATATAATTTTTTAACATAAAATAATTATTTTTAACAAAAAATAAGCTATTAGCAATTACAATGCAAAATTTAAATGAAACGAGTTAATAAAACTGTTAGTAGTTACTAGTAAGTTGTAACATGGTACTCAAAAGTAATTTTTACCTTCAAGTTTGCGGTTTGTTTCATAAATTTTTAAGTTTCGATAATATATAAGTCTTTGTCATGCTCAAAAATTCTTTTTTCGAGAACTATAACATCCCAAGTTTGTTCAGCGATATACCAGAACGCTTATAATTATTTACCCACCCTCTGCGCTGCATGCTCTCTTCCTATTCATTCTTTTTAAATGAACAGTGTCAAGGTATGAGAATCACTACGATTAGTTGTTATGACTTAATTGTGAGTTCTGGTCAAAGGATTCACCAAAGCATGACAACGACAGTGATAGCCGCGCATGATGTTACGGAGGAAGACAGTCGGGCTATATATAGTGAGGGAAGGGGAGCGACACCGGGGATAGTACAGCCTGTGTAATGGAGAGACCTGGAGACTACGGAGATAGTCATAGTGCTAGTTAGAGTATCTAGTACACCATCGAGTTGTGCTCGAGTGTCTAGAGAACAGTCGTGAGAATATGCACTTATGTTAAAGTGGCAGAATAGCATTACACCTTTGATGTACCTGAAACAGTGGCTGTTGTATTGCGGACGTGGCTATAACTGTATTGTTGACATATTAAAGGCTTGAGTTATACATTAACAGGAGTCGAGATTTGTCTTTGTTTTATCCTGCAAACCGTACGCAACAAATATTTTATATATTTGTTTAAAACTTATGAAGATTAATTTAATTTGATTGCAAAAATTCTTTACTACATTGATATCCGGACGATATCCAAATATGCCATAAGCATTTGCCGAATCCGTATAGTAGCGCTAATTGCAATGTCCGGTCCGGAAATCCAGCATGATGGGTTTATGCCTTAGCAAAATCGTTACAATTTCATTTGTTATGTCAAATATGTTTCATATTTTGTTAATTTTAATTTTCTTAGCACTAATTCTGTATACAAATTTAAGATACACGTTTAAAGTAATTATATATTTATTTTTCTGACAAATGTATGGCAGTATACAATAAAAATTATATTATTATTCTGTGAAATATTAATTTTACGGGGCTGTTTTAAAGTTATGTAATTCGAAATTACAAAAATATATAAATTTAAAAAAATATATTTAAAAAAATCTACAGTATATTCTTACATTATTTTATCTAATAATATTCCACATTTTGAACTGGCACTTGCAATCAGCTATATAATTATTTTATAGTTATATTGTTGTTATTCAGTTAAAAATTAAATAGTGAGGACAATAAAAAAAAAACACTTATGTTTTTGGGATAATGTGAAGCCTTAAACTTTTGAACAGTGTGTGTAAGTGAGTAGTTTGCTGTAAATTCTTTAAATTTAACCCTTATTTTTTGAAAAAAATAAATATTGATAAAAAATAATTTAACTATTCTTTAAATCACTTTTATTTTTTTAAAACAATTTCTGGATCAGGTTCAGTGACTGGTAAGGCTATTGAAATAAATGTTAAAAAGATGTTCATAAATTTAATTTTGTAGTTCAATAATTAATATTTAATTTTTTGTTTTCACATTTTAATTTGAATAAATTTTTGAATAAATAATTTGATTGATTTTAATATTAAAAGTATCTCTGCGTGTATGTTAATCTTTTTATAATGGTAAAATAAAGTAATGGATATAACCATATAATAATGATTGAATTTTAATTTTTTTTTCAAATGTCTCTTTTAATAACATTTTTGGCATGTAAAAATTTTTTTAGTATAAAAGTTAATCTCAAGCGATGGAGTAAACATAATAGTTGAATTAAATGATTTGCTTAGTTATTTTGTTTATGCCAATAAATGGTTATTTTTAAAACTCAACTCGTTTCATATCTTAACGAAGAAAATATCAGTAGCACAGGTCTTAGCTGATATAATTTTATATAGATCTAAATAATGGAAGAAATATTTCGATGTTTGGAGCGCAATACTAGAAACATCTTTAGCATAATGGCAAGTTAAAACGTTCGCAACATAAAAGACTTCAATTTGTAAAAGGAAAAGACGTAAACAAGGTAAGTGTTAGCCTGACAGGAGGTAACAAAACAGCGAATGTTTCGGCAAAGTGCCATTTTCTACGTGCATACAATACACAAATAAAACGTAAATAAAAATAAACACTTAGCTGCGGTGGAATCCAAAAAGTCAATGAAAGTAAAAAAAAAATAATTAAAAATTAAAAAAATATTTAAAAAACTTCAATTAAACAAACTCTTTCTTGACTTTAACCGGTGAAGGTTTGTTACGTACAAACAATACCTAGAAAAACACAAAGGAATTATCATAATGCAAAGCAAACTCTACTGGAATAATTAAAAAATCAAAATAGTAAGCTAAAGCAATGAAACGGAGGATTATTTTCCATAAATTCCACGCCCACAAACAAAAAATGTCGTTTGTTTACTGTTAAAAAGTTATATAGGGGTCTTAAAAAAATGTTTGTCATTGTTTATTTTAAAGGGAAATATTACTAATGGTTTTTAAAATTTTAATATAAATGTAACATTTACAAATGTGTTTCTCATATTGGCGTTTACCTTAAGTAATCCATTTAATTAAACTTACATTTTTCACGGATAGAATAAATTATTGACTGGTTTTCCGTCAAATTGATTAAGAAGCATCCTAGTAAGTCAAGGTTGGGCTATGCGTCTCCAGCAAGGTAAAAAAACAAAACAACACAGATTGGAGATAGCCTAAAGTGCGTCTGCAAATTTTGTCTTTTGCGGACACAAAAAGACATTAAGTGTCCAAGTCTTGCTAGAAACACTGGGTTGGCCAACATGGAGAAAAGGGTGATGAATGGCCAGAGAATAACAATGATGTTTAAAATAAATAATGGATAGTCCTCTGCTAAAGCGTTGACATAAATTAAATAAAGACCTCTCTCGCTTTGAAATAGACCAGGTCACGTCATAACATCTTATAAATACATGACGTAAATAAGAGAGCTACACTTTTCTGGCCAAAACAAATATTGTCTGCAACTAATTTCTTAGTAAATGATTTGATAGGAATAATTGACACTATTGCGTCCCGTTCCTTAACGCTCATTTAATTATTCGAAAATAACGTCATATTTCATTTTTTTCAGTTACTAGTGACGCTTACGGCACGTCTGCTATGACATCAACTAAGGGTAAGTGAAAGAATAGAGGTTAACAACGAGAAATATGTTTATCTACATCATAAATGAATAATACTAAGGATGCGGAAATAAATAATTAATTAATCTATCAATCGTTTATTTTTTTTTTATCATTAAAAAATAATTTGATGGATTAAAATTTGGTTGAAATTAAACAAATATTATATTTTTTCTAGAGTTTATTAATAATTTATAATTTATACATACATACTTTTCCTTCGTAATATTATTATTTATTTAGTGGGATGTGGTGGCCGTGAGGTAGCGCTCTCGACTGTCATACCGATGGTCACGGGTTCGAATCCACACGAAGGTGAGGTTTTGTTCTCGCGGCTTGAGGAGTCCCCGAGTCACCCAGCTCCGAATGGGTACCTAACTAGACAATAGTTAGGCGGCTGGGGTAATGCGTGGAACCCCTATAGCCGTGGCCTGTGACCGCTGCATCACTTGCCAACAGATCATCTCTCATGGTCTGTGGACGCAATTATCTTCTGTATAGAAGGAGCGTCTGTATATCTAAGATAAGATAGACATAAAAAAATAATTTATTCCTCATTTTTTGCATAGCTGAGCGAAAAAATGTGTTACGTGACAAAATTTGGATGCCATGGAAATACCGCGAATAAATTAATTTCGTTAAATAATTAATCGCAACTTAACGGGTTCTATGCATGCGTCATAAAAAAAAAATATTTCAATAAAATGGTTTAAATTATCGAGAGTTTAATTTTCGGAAAAACAAAAATGACTTCAAAAAAGGAACAGGCATCTGATGAACTAAGAATCAAGAAAGAACAGCAAAATACATCAAAAGACTACAAGAAGATCTTGTACAAATGCCAAAAATAGATAATAGTAGGTCTCAATAGTCACACCTGCAGGACAAATTTATGGCTCCACTATAATTGGAATTTGGCATGAGGGATGTCAAAAGTGCAGATTGGTTAGAAGAAGGTAATGAAGCATGCCACTGTTGCAAAAAGAAAGACGCTCTTAGCTTATAAAAATAGGCATTGCCTATGGATCTCTACAGTTTCTTACGAGTAACAGGCATTTCGTCATTACGCAAACAAACACTGGTTCCATTTAAGTTTCAGCATACAGTCAGCTGTTTGTAGAGGCGATACTAAGGCAATATTCGAGAATATAAACAAGAAAGATAACATCAACCTTGATGACAAATCGGGGCAAATTATCACAGATTGACAAAAACAACTTAAACGGTTGATTGAGTACTACGTACAATTGTACGTAGCAATAAACCTTGCCTTAAGTGCTGCCTCTGATGATTTCCTAAGATATTGTTACCCTACCCGCCATAGAAGTGCTGCGTCGAGCCATCGATTGTAAAGCCTGCGGGAAAGCTCCTAACACCGATGGAATTCTACTAGAAGTTCTCAAATGTGTAAAATAAGTACTTTTACAGCCTTTGAACGACGTTTTCTCTTTGTACTAGGAACATGGACCGTAACACCAAGAGTTAAAAGAAGCAAACTTTGTTACATTGTATAAGATGGACATCAAAAACTACTGTGGAATCTCACAACTAAGTATTATTTGAAAGGCTTAGGTCAGATTTGCATTAACATGCCTGCAGATACAACCGTCGCCTGTAATCCCAGAAATACAATGTGGCTTTCCAACTAGAAGGTAAACTATAGATATGATTTTCTCTTTGCACCAGTGGTTTGAGAAACGCAGCGAGCACCATGCTTCATTACATGGCGTTCGTCAACCTCACAAAACATTTAGAACTTGTCAGAGAAAGGGACATTTTGCTGATCGTAGCAACACGAGGTTGCCCTACACATCAGCTAAACATCAGCAAACAATTTAATAATAACATTAGAGGCACAGTTTGCTGTAAAGGTGCCCCTCAAAGGATTTCCCAGTAAAGCCCAGTAGAGCAAAGCTGTGTTATGACACCTGCTCTATTGGCAATATTCTTCTTTATCTTCCATGCCTTCAAGAGAAAATAGAGAGAATATAAAACAACAAAAAAGGAGATTTTTCAATATTTTCTGACTTAGGACCAAGACAAAAAAACATAAATATGTTGCTTTTATTTGCCGACGATACCGAACCTTGTATCCAGTTTCTCCGCTGCCTGCAATAAGTTTGGTCAAACCTTAGCGTAGAAGAAAATCAACATTATTGCAGAGGATGCTGCCTTTCTATATAATATCACCCGTGGCGACTGCAAACTTTATGTTATTTAAATTTTTACATATCAGGGATCGAACATCTCGACCACACAGTCAATGCAAGATACCTTGTAGAAATAGGAAGGCTGCAACTGGGTCCGGTCCAATGTCAAGCTCAAAGCAAGAGCTCAGCTTCAGGTATACGAGGTACGCGTACTGGGCACACTCCTCTCTAGATGCAAGTATCGAACCAGTTATACAAGGCATGAAATAAGGCTCAATAGCTTCCACCACTAATTCCTTCGCCGCATGCTAGACATATATGGCAAGAGAAAGTACACAAAACGGACGTCCTGGCTTCAGCAGCATTCCAGCCATGTTAAGTCAAATATTCCTCCGTTGGCTTGGACATCCCAAGAGTCACATACCCAAGAATGGGCTATACAGCAAGCTGGTGATAGGGAAAAGGTCGATTGGTCGGCCTAATCTCAGATACACGGTCATATGCAGAAGAGACATACAGGCAGTCAATTGACTTCCGAAACTAAGTCATCCTGGCAGAGAATAGGTTCACCTTGCGGGCTATAGTAAAAGAGGGGTCAGTTAGTACCAATGAAAAAACAAGTGCGGACACAGCTGAAAGAAAAGTGAGGAGGAAGGCCAGGAGCCACTGCCCCATCGCATTCATGTGTGTGACATGCAGAAGAGACTGCTTCTCGGATACCTTCTACTACTACCTGCTACTCGGGGGTTAGTCTCATCAGCCACACCCTTACCAAGACATGTAAGCAAAAATAAATATATCGTATTTCGTACACGTTCGGATGCCATACCTATAGTGGGACAGTATGATTGGTTTATAAATTCAAGAAAATATACTGTGGAACTGTCGTAATCAAAAAGACTTAAATTCATATATATAATCAAATGTAACTGTCTTGCCACGTGGTTTTATATATATATTCATTAAAATTTTGTATCAGCATGAGAGTTTGAAAAAATAAATGTTGATGTTAAATGTGGAATTTAGAAATGAATTATAAGTTTAATTTAAAGTTTTTCAGTTTTTCTACTTAACTGTATTTTTAAAAAAAAAGGTTTCTTATAACACAAAATATGTTAATAACACAATAATAATATTCACGCATGTAGTTTACTACAGATATCATATTTTAATGTCTCTCTGATATAGGAGGCGTTATGGTAGAGTGGTAGCGCGTTGGGTTATTGCACCGTTACCACACAGAGTCACGGGTCCGAGCCCCAGTGCTGGACAGGTTTTCGAGTTTAATTAGCCTCGAATCGGTTAACGGACATCGTTTGGACGATGGCTGGGCATTATGCTAGCCACGTAATGCCTGGCTCGTATGGCGTTACTATCAAACAAGCTGTGAACGCTACTTCACTGGCCTTCAGCTCTCTATAGGCCATCATGGTCTGAAAATGGGATGTATGTACCAACATTTACTCTGATATAATCTCCAAATTTTCCCTTTACAGCTACAAGCATTTTGGGTAAGTTCAACATGTTTTATTTACATTACTTCCGTTAATAATTTTTTTTAATTATTCAAATTTTGATCCAGAAATGTTCATGTTATAAGGTAAATAATGGAGCTAAATGAAATTTGTAGAAAAGGTGCCGTCCATAAAGTACGTCACGCTCTAGGGGGGGGGGGGGACAGTAAGTGGTGTTAAGAAAGAGTGACAGTTTGTGACGGGCAAAAGTGGGTCCAGCCATGTTTGATGTCACACATTAATTCTTCTATATTTAATTTTTATTGTTTTTATTTATTTTATTAATTATGTATCGGAATTTAGTAGCTTTTAAATAACTTTAAATTCTTTTAAACATATGAATTAGTTTTTTGTCAAAGTAGCATAAAATGTGTATCTCCTGTTGTTCGTAAATCTGGTTTGGATGCAGCAGTGCTGATATCGACGGATCATAAATGGTTTAAAAATCTTGATCGCAGTAGCCAATATTTTACTCAAATTTTGAATTACCAGGACATGAAATGTTGCATCAAAGTACAAAGCTCTTATTGCAAAGTTTTACCATCAAAATTCTTCTCTCATCTAATCACAAATAACTGAACAACTGATGGACCTAGAGCTTCAGATGAATATTTTTATCAATTACCTTCCTTGTTTGTAACAAAAACTCTCAAAGTTAATGACCTTATGCGGAGATCAACAGGAGTTTTCAGCGTACACATATTATTTGTATTGTCAATCTTTGCAGACCAGCTTACTTAATCGAATTAGCAAAATATGTAACTTATATTTTTCCTAAAAAACAATATTGAAGAAACATGCAAGACAACACAGAGCCCGGGCTCAGTAGAAGCATATACGCACTCAAACTTGTCAAAAATAAACGCAGTTAAAAGGCATTCATCCTTTGATAATCGCTGGTAGAAGGCAAAAAGAACCCATGGCAGTTATTGCCAGAAGAGGAAATGCACATTCGGAGGCTGTTGAGTGGCTAGATGAGAACGAGTTGAAATGTCTGCAATTTTCTTTACAGGAAACGATTGTGGTTTATGAGTGATACCAGTCGAAACTATTGATGAACACTACGGCAAAATGTTGTCCCTTGAATATTTTTGATTAAAACATAATTCAAAAGACAATAAGAAACAGATTCCATATAGCACACGAGTTGGCCACATATTTTTTAATCTAGTCTGTTTGTAGTAAATTTCCTTTTTTTTTTCTTTTTATTGTTTAATCACTGGTTGAGGTCAAGCTTCGCTAATTTACCTCTTATCATGTGCCAATAGATTTCATAAACGGTAGATTATCTAAAACTTTACCTCACTCCTTGTAAAGGAAGAGGTAGAAGATAAATGATGTGGATAGAATAATTGTCAAGTCGAATTTGTGAAAATTCAAACTAAATTTTGTTACTATTTCATAGATTACTGGTAACTATGACAACTGTTGATCATGAACTACACCACTATTGAGTCATTTTTATGGTCTGATAGTTCTTTTAAGTAGAGGTGTACCGGATATCGCTCCAGCTACGGCAAATCTGGAAACTGACTATTTTAACAAATCTGACTCCTGCTCTGGCCGTATTTAAATATTGTTTTAAAATCTGGAAAATCACTACATTTAAGTAGAAGTTTAATCTTTTAAAACTGTTTAACTTTGACAAACTGTTAATTTAATTTAAAAATTCGATAGTGTGACGTACATTGTTATTATAAATTTTTAATTAAAAAAAAAATTCTTTGGGGGTG
>MUZC01000596.1:130340-143580 GCA_002072015.1 Radix auricularia | reverse complement strand
ATATATATATATATAAATTTTAATTTATACTAAATTTTAAAGTGGTATAAAAACGTTATGACATATCTTCTCTGCTTATAAATCGTATCATTATTATTTTTCATTTTCTAAAATAACTTGTATGTTTAATTTTATTGTTTTTTTTTATAAATTTCTTTTGAATATATTTCAGTTCATGTACCATTCTTTAGAAAAGATACTATTTTTTCGTTCCTTCTTTCTCTAATTCTATTTCTCTCTATGTGTCTCTATCGTATATATTTCACCCACACTATTTCTGTATAAATATTAGTTTTACAGAACATAAATAAGGAAATATTTATTTATATATTTATTTCTTTTCCCTGATTTTCTAAGTGAAAGGGTATAATGTAATATATTTTTAACGAAGTAATTAGAAGATTTGGGTATTTATAGCATTTATTTACACACTTGAGCATCAGTCATTAAAATACGTTTCTATTGTCGATTTAGATACTAAGTTATCATTATTTGTAGTTCAAAAATTCTTCATAATATCTTATTTTTATCTTTCCTCTAGATTAGCAAAAGACTATCAAAATAACACAATTATTGGAATTCTATACATAATTCTATACGCCATTGATTTATAAACAAATTATTGTCTGTATTTCTCTAAAAGGAAACACAACAACATCGACAATGTCACCGTCGGCAACTTTCACCCCAGCTGACCGAGCAACACGACTGGACTGTTTCGTCACAATGTGTTTACTTAGTAACCTGATGTCCATTTTCTTGAGGGTCCGGTTTTAAACTAAGGTTTAAAGCAGGATTTATATTTAAATGCGAAAAAAAAATCAACTTAATCGTTAATTTTAAAAAAATAATGATTTTTAACAGGGACTCATTATGTGTTGATAGCCTATTAGTAGCGTATTAATTAAACACGTTTAATTTAAACGGCGCCTTCTGCATGAGCTGTTGATTTCAGTTTTATTTTAAATTATAAATCCACTATATGAGGCTAAATTGTTGTATCCTGAATGTTTGTATAATTCACGGTTGGACTTTCATTTACACAAAAAATACGGGAAAAAACAAATAATGGACGGATACCAATTTTAGAACGAAGGTTCCTATTAACCAGCAGATGGTTTTAGTATACCGTAGTTTTGGTAAATAACGACACATTCAATGCTAACATGCAGACACACGTACAAACGCATGTTTAAAAAAGAGTTTAAACCAAATTCTTTATATATATATATTTCACTTATAAAAATAATGTAAATACACTTGTCTGATTGCGTTGGTGGTTAAAAGATGTCACAAAAAAATACATTTTAGTTTTATTTAGACTTTTGACAAGTACGTTTAAGAAATGATACTTTATGAAAACCCAAATTACAATTATGGGCTTTAATCAAAATTAACGATAAATTAATAGTTAATTTTTCAAAGTTCACGATTACATTTACAGAAAACGTTATAGCCCTAAGATATATACATTTAGATAAAAATATGTGCTTAAAAATGTTACATTTTATATTATAGCCTACAATGTATTTTAAAGTTAGCTTAAATATACATATAAATAAAATGACATGTTGATACATACATTGAAATCTGCAAATAACAGTAGTCACATGTAGTGGTTGAATGAATAGAATGCAGTAATTCTAGGAAGAGGAGAAATTCTATATTATAAACTTTTGTTAACTACATTAAACAAATGAATGCTACCAGACAAATATTATGTTTGAAAAGTATTCATATATTTAGAAACGCTCTCAAGAGTTTGGGGAGCTCCAAAGATTCATAACTATTTTAACAAATCAAAAATTTTTAATAGGAAATTTAAACACGTCTTATGTTTTTAAATGATACAAAACAATATTGTTTTTTTTATAAAATGTAAATTTCCTTTACGGTGTTGCTTACCTAAATCCAGTTAGTTATCTTCCTTGAATGAAATACAATATTAGCCATACCCTGATTATACACCAACCAGTACCGACAATGTTATGTTAATATCTCCAATTGAGCTACAGCCCCTAGTACCATAATTTCCTGAAGAAGATAAAATCCCTTTGCTTACAACATATTGATCGAAAACAAAAAATAAAATGTATGGATCAAATGCACAAAATTCAGAGCAAAATTCAACAAACATTAAATGCAATGCTCCAAGAAGTAAGAAGATTACACATGTTTCAAATTGATATTGATATAAAATAACTATTATCATTTTATCACAAAAAGTTAGAATTTTTTTTACTTTTATTTTCATATCATTAATTATGATTCTCAAAGTGGAATTGATTCATTTGACTCGTCAACTTGAAAATTCATTGGCCATGGATGTAAATATGAAAAGACAAATTATTAATTAACCTCCTATTAGTACTATTAGAGCAATGAAATGACAATAACTTTAACATAAACTTAATAAAAACTTTAAACTCCTAACAACATTTAACATTGCAAGGTGGTTGACAATACTGTAAATAGTATATTATAATATGAATATGTTGTGTTGAGAAACTAGAAATAAACAGTCAACAAAGAAAGGGTAAAATGCAAAAACAACTGGAGCTGCGGGGGATCGAACCACGTACCTCTCACATGCAAAGCGAGCGCTCTACCAAGTGAGCTACAGCCCCTACGTTTGGTGAAGATTATAGAATAGACCATAAATTGGTGAAGAAATTTACATTTATCTGCATCGAAATATGTTTATTGAAATCTTGAGTTTTGTTTACAACCGTTCCAAGTGCACTGCGGATAGTTGCACATGTCCTTTGCAGTGGCGTCGCTAGGGGGTGTGGAGGGGGGGTGACACCAGACCATAAAATTCTATATATTCCCGTTATTTGGCACTGGAAAACACGTAGGAGTTCTAGGGATTAAATCATGAGGTAGTGACACCATGAGCTACCGCCCCGGGTGACACCATGAGCTACCGCCCCGGGTGACACCAACTATAGTGACGCCTCTGGTCCTTTTCATACTTCATGAACAGATTCTAAATTTTATTTTGTTAGTATTTTGGTCCTATGAAGAAATATAAACTCTTGGGAATTTATTTTCTTGACTGGTTGATAAGCAGCGTCAGTAAATTATAGTCAATAGTCTGATACTGATAGGGAATAGCATCGTCACGTGAGTATTGTGAGTCAATGACAATGACTCCAGTGACACTGTCAGTTTATAGTGTGATGGCGTTGGACACCGTAGTAATTAGTATTATAAGATAAAATAAAATATAAGACACGTATTTATATGGGAAATAAAACAGGGTCGCCCGTCAAAGTCAAAGCGGCCACAGAAAAATTGTGTGTATTTTTTTTAAAAAGTATTTTTAACACAAATATATAAATTACTTGCATTTATGTTTTACAAAATTAACTTCTTTACTGAACTTTACTCTTTCAAAAAAGTTGTACAATTTCAACATTATTTCTTGAGATTTTATTATATCATTTCTTACAATATATTACATTCAACAGTGACTTGTACAGGCTATCAAATTCTTTCTTGTGACGCCATCATTAGTGTTTCTCATGAGCTAAAGCTGACACTGAATTGGTGAGAAAAAATGCTAATAAATTAGTTGATTGCATTTTTTAAGTGACACGTCAAAACAGCCCCAGACAAAACCGCGACTAAACGGCTCTGACATAACGGCCTTGATCAAAACGGTTCCAGATAAATTGTTTACATTTTGTTAATACACAAAAATATATTTTTTCAATTTGCATTTAAAGCTTTGCAAACATTTCACATTAAAGTGGTTAAATTGTAAAAATATTTCTTCTAATGTTTTTATATTATTTCTTGTCAACAAACAACCGTAACTTGGTATTGTATCGAGTAGAGTCTATTCAATTCATTCTTGTTAAGGCTAATAGTTTTTATTTAGATTAAAACTTACACTCAATCGGTGAGTAAAAAAAACAAATATAATATTTTTTTGAACTTTTTACTATTAGTCCATCTATTAAGTGAGGGCCGTTCAGTTGCTTCCTTTTTTTCCGGGTCGTTTTGTCGGTGAACCATGAAAAAAGATTAAAGTGGTAGATTATAGTTGGTTGTGGATGTGATGAAGTAGTGGATATGATATTTAGTTAAAAGAATGATGCTACACATTATCAGTAATTCTGCCTAAAGTCAAATTCAGGGTTTGGAAAAAAAAATTTCTTATAGTCAAGAACTGATATATGTTCCAATGTCATGTGACGATGACTCAAAGAATATGATTGTAAAAGTTTCATCATGTTTAAACATAGTCACTCGCTTGTGGCTTTAACCACACGTATTACATATCACACAAATAGTTTATACATCCTTTTAAAAGTTTCTACATATCACAGAAATGCAATTTTAAAAAATGGTCATTAAAATTCTTAATTAAATAAGCAAGAGATTGTAATGAAAATTTCATTAACAATCATTTATAAAATGATTATTTAATTGATATCAACCATTGACTCAATGAAACATCTGTACTTCAGTAATTGAAAGATTATTGATTAGCTAAGAATAGGTATTTTCTTCTTTTAAATAACCTACCCGAGAATTTTGCCCTATCCCTTAAAGCATAAGAAAAAGTGATATGTAATTATCATACATCGCTGGACATTTGTTGTACATTAAACTCACCGATATCACATGTGAGTATAGAAAATAAAAAAGAATTCACGCCAAAATTTCTTGTTTCCTACTAATATATTATACACATAAGCGTATGGCTAAATATTACAGCAAATTTAAATTATTTTAAGTTACTTGACCTGAGCAGATTTTTGACAGAGGCCATTTTTGACCTGAACCGTTTTTTGACAGGAGTCGATTTCGGCAGGGGCCGTATATGACAGGAGCTATTTTGACAAGGGCCGTTTATGACAAAAGGCTGTTTATGACAGGGGCCGTTTTGTGTGTTAAACGTATCAAAATCAAAATCATATTTTAAAATTAGGGCTGTTATCGATTAAATTAAATTTAATCGTTAACTTTTGAAAAATTACCGATTAATTAATCGATCATTTTGTTAAGCTAAAAATAAAAGATGTATGACGTCATTAAACTGAAAATTTCAAGGGAAGTAATAAAATCACACAGTCCGTATAGGGCATTAAGTTATTTTTAAAACAGTTAGCACTGAAAACAAGTTAAATAACGTATTAAAAATGAGGCACTTGAATGAAAATTTCAAATTAATTTTATAAATATAAAAGTAATACAGCTGTATAGAAATTGTTTTATGATTAGTAAAAACATAAAGATCATTTTTTAAATCCCAAATGGTTCGAAAGCTATGATTTTTTTCTAAGACCTCTTTGATATCTGTCGTAGTTATGTGTAACGTATTGTCATTTGTGTGGTTAGTATGATATGAATGTTTATTTTATAATTTTTTAATGACAAAACTTTAGCAATGCCAGAAAATGTGAGTTTTTAGCACATTTCATAAATATTATTTGTTTACCCGTGTTCATTTTAGAATCACTGGTAAACGTGTCTGTTGTCTGACGTAACATTTCTAATGTTCATATAATGAATATGTGAGACGTGGCAAAAGTACAAACGATACTAGGAGCATTGAGCCACACGACTTTATAGTTGAGGTACGTAGTGAATTGTATTTACACACTTGAACAATTGAAGCTTTTGTTGAAAAATTCGAGCACGAAACCCATTATTTAAAGTATACTTTTTAAGAGAAACCTTGTAAGAAAATTTACTTTTCTATTCATATTTTTCTATACGGAACCGCGGAGAAGCCAGGAAAAAGAAAATACACACACACACACACACACACACACACACACACACACACATATATATATATATATATATATATATATATATATATACATATATATGCACATGTGTGCGTTTGATTAAAGACATTCTGTCTCTTAAGGTAGACTCCTGCTATATGATGTCATTCACAAGGCTCTCATTTCTGATGATATTCTTGACGTGTATGGAAACCACTAAAGCTGAGGTAATTTGTGTGATATTTTAAAAAATAATAAATTAAGGCATATACATTATTTAAGGGAGAGAGTTTATGCATATAACACATCTTTACGGTGAAATAATTCTTTGAGCTTTTATAAAAAAATAATTAAATTTTCTCAATAGTTTACACTTTTCAATAGTTTACACTTTTCAATAGAGTCTGTAAATGACAATGATTAACATTTTGTGGCTGTAATTACGATCTAATCTAAACCAACATTTTAAACATACTTCATTAATTTAAATGAGGAGTTAAATGTAGAGAAAATTTAGATTTTAGACATTTATTCTGGACGTAACAATAATAAACTCCTTTAATTTTGTATTTATTTATTCCTTTAACCTTCTCCTAAAAACCATCCCCACCCCACAAATAAACAAATAATTACATTTTTAAAAAAATTAATGAAGAAAAAAAGATTGGAAAGAAAAAAATACTTTTAAAGTTATAAAAAGTATACCCGGCTTACCAAAGCACTTTGCGTATCTATAAAGGGCCAAATTTAGCGCTGAAAACATAGCTTCTCTCTTCAGGTACTTTGTGAATTTGGTTAATCTAAAGATAGATTTGACTGTTTCTTCCAGAGTTCAGGATTAATTATCACTAGATCGTCTTAAAATTATCAAAAACATGACGCGTTTGAAATGAGCATGTGATCTAATTCATTGACATTTTAAAAAGAAATGTATGATATAAAAAGGAAAAACAAAGATTTCGTTAAAATCGTATAAATTAGTTTGTGTGTTTAAAATAATGAAAAATTTCCGCTTATTACAATTTGAAAAGTTATTAATAATGTAAGTGAATTTCACTCTTTATGGTTAGAGAATTAGGAAGCTCATGGTTTGAAAATTTTATTGTTGCAAGAGATTTAATCGTTAGCGTTAGAATGAGTTACAAATGATCTCATCATTGAATACAAGAGATGGTAAAATTGATGTCATCTAAATTGTCGACAATGCTACAATAGAAGTGGCGTCAATAGCTTTAATGATTTCATGTGTTACAAGTAACCTCAGTAAAATGATATAGTAAAAGTTATTACGGGTTACCTCACTAACTGTAGGCTATAGAGGTATTAAAAGACACTTTTATTCTTCTTTTCTGATTCATATTTTATGATTTTTTTTTGACCTACGGTAGTGAAAGTAAAGGAACAAAAATATTAGTTGTCGTTTAAATGTTTCTTCTAAATCTATTCAGCATGACTGCGCCATAACAGGAGCGGTGTGCTATGATAACAAGCGATGCTGTAACCCAGCCGAAACTTGTTTTAAGCTGGTCAATGAATTGAGACCAGTCAAAACATTCTGCAAGGATATTCATCACTTCACTCACATCCCTCCACAGGTTACTTTACAAAAATGTAAGTTTTGGGCGTAGTTTTTCTTTTCAGATTATCTTAGATATACAGACGCTCCATCTATGCAGAAGATAATTGCGTCCACAGACCATGAGAGATGATTTGTTGGCAAGTGATGCAGCGGTCACAGGCCACGGCTACAGGGGTTCCAAGCATTACCTAGCCGCCTAACTATTGTCTGGTTAGGTACCCATTCAGAGCTGGGTGACTCGGGGACTCCTAAGGCTCCGGTAACAAATCCTCGCCTTCGAGTCATCACAACGTGTAACGTAAATATAAACGAAGTAATTGGAAAAGTTAATACACAAATAAAGAGGCATAGTTTAGTTGTTAATATTGGATTGTTATATATTGAGTTTTTTAATTCTAATTTATTGTTATTTATTATTTTGGTTTGATGGTGATATGGCGTAATGCTATTGTGTATATTAGGGTAAAATAGAAAGAAAGAAACAAAACGGTCATAATAAATTTATGGAAAAAATATTTCGTTTCCAAATAATTCAGTTACTATAACCCTGAAATAGTAAAGCACATCAATGCCGTATAATTTTTTTTAAAAAAAGTTTAACATGTTTTGTTCTATTAAAAAATTAATCTGATTTTTCATAAACTATTGTATAAATTTATATTTAGCTTTAATAAATGTTAGCTAGATGGTCTCTGGCTCTTTTGTTTCTTACTTCATTGTGACGTAAGTAGTTTGCCATCTATCAACAAGAAACACTCTTTACTTACTCTTACTCACGTCCGTACATCATCTCTTTTCTTTTAATTAGTATTCTACGATTACATATAAACAATACTCTCTATAATATTCAGACTTGTCAAGTAGGGCCAGTGCTGTATTCACAGTTTTACACTTAGTTTTGGTTAGAAATCTGTAAATTGTTAAACAATTTTTTTTTAACAAAAACTTTTTTTCATTCTATTCAGACATGCCATGTTTGGACAGTGCTGAATGTGTTCTCGGCTGTTGCACCAAGAACACGTATGAAGTTAGATATCCAAATTTAAAACATTGCACACCGCCTCCACGTGATAACGAGACATTCTATGATTGCATCATCACAAGGATGTAGCGTAATGGCCTTGACTGGATACAGAAACAAGACTATCAACGTTTTCATTTCTGAAAAAAAAAAAAAAAAAAAAAAAAGGAAACTGATTCAGAACGTTTTAAAAATTTTCAATCATTAAATTTTAAGTTACATTGAAATTGAAAGTAAAATATTTTAATCCTCTAACAATCTAGGAAAATATTGTGTTGTGACAAAGTAAGATTTTTTTTTTTTAAATAATAAAAAATTAAAAAGAAATACAACTAAATTTATAATCAGTATATGTAAATTTTATTGTAAAAACTTATAAGGTTGAATCGTTTTAAAGCAAACCAGCTTATTTGCAAAAGGAGTATATGATTGCAAAACTTAGAATTATTAGTTTTATGTCAATGCACATACAAAACATTTTTAACGGAATTGATCATATTTTATAATAGAAAACTGAAGCATTAGCCACAGAAAGTTCTTTGAAAAGGAACAATCACAGATCTCATTACGTTTGTATTCTACCAATATCTTCTCAAACGTTCCTTGGTACGTGTGCTAAATAACTAATTCATGTGCTAAGCTTAACTTCATCCATGCATATGAGCACAATGTTACATCCCCAAAAAAATATTCTATTTGATCCTTATTAACATTTACTGCCACTATATTTATGTACTGCGTGTCGTCGATAAAATGTCTTCGCGAAAGTGCTGCCGCTCAGTTTAGAGGGAACATTTTTATCTAGCAATATGAGTATAGGATTTTTTAATTTAAAAAGTGAAATACGTTAAAAAAAAGTTTAATTTTTAATGTAATTTTTTTTTAAATTTACATTGAATGAAATAAATTACAATCTTAAACCTTAACATATTTAAATTACAGAAAAGAAAAACAATAAATAAAAATAAACTGATTTGTTGAATGAAGTATGTCTTCAAACGTAATTAATTACCTTCTATACATGATGTCAAAATTAAAATTTACAAAAAATATATAATTTGCCATTATATCAATAATTTTAGCGTCATCTGAATGACATTTATTAAATCAAGCAAAACAAAATTTATTTTTATTGCTTGTATTGTTGTTTTTTTTTTTATATGGTGAAAAACCCCGGTTATCTAGAATATGCATCTTTGTGTATTGCACACACCCACCAAAGAAAACATTGATAAAATAGCAGCAAATTTCTTTACAGGACAATATTTATTCAAATTGTGTAGATTAACACCATTAGACAAATAAGGTTGTTATTTAAAACCTTGAAAAACTAGACATTTGAACATCAAAGACAAAATAGTAATATTAAATAATGCAATTAATTGTCGTTTAAAAATACAACAAAAGGTTAACTTAGTACAACCCTAGGATAGAGAGAGGGCTAAAAGACTATTTCTTATTCCATATGCAAAAAAAAAAAAACCTCAGAAAAACTTCTGCCCCTTCTCGTTCAAAATCGGACGTTAAATAAGGAAACCTAGCAAAATATGAAAACTTACACAATTACACAACATTAACTTTTGAAACTTTTCTTTTTAAAGCAGACTTTATATAAACGTTGTTAAGTCGCAATAATCTTTTTTTAAAAAAGGAGCAGCTTATGTAAAATAAGATAGTATTTTAGTGAACAACTTTTAAAACAATATACAAATTATAATTATATTTTTAGAAAATTAGGCCTAGATGTGTGTTTCTATTTTGAGCGAAAAATTCTGAGCAAGGTAAATTTAACTACAACATCAAGAGTCTAGCGGACATGGTTTGGGTTGCCTGAAGAAACTAGGAAAGTCAACACCTTATCATCATTTAAAAGTTTAATAAGAATACAGGACTAAACACACACAATAGATATACGTAGGACGCTATAATCTCCAGTTCAAAAGGAGCGTCTGTAATTAATATGATTTATAATTTATAGTGGAGTATACCATCGTAGTTAGTTAAGTTAGACATCAAACAAAAAAACAAAAAGATTTGACTTTTTTAGTTCACAAAACGTGGTATCTTTAAAACTTGTTTTTAAATATTTTTATTTTATACTTTTTAGTTTTCATTTAAGTAGAATTGAGTACTATAATTAATGAAATATTAAATTGTCATGTGAATCAAGTATGCATGCAAAATTTCATCAAAATTGGATGATCAGAAGTGGTTCAAATAAGGAATTCAATTTTTGCCCCGGAAATCCAGACAAGACGGCAAACTAATATAAACGTGGTAAAAAAAACAAAAAACAGTATACAAAACGAATGGATGTAATTTGCTACTCGCACTATTTGTTAAGGCATTTGTTTGAACATTAAGGGGCTGTAGCTCAATTGGTAGAGCGCTCGCTTTGCATGTGAGAGGTACGGGGTTCGATCCCCCGCAGCTCCAATGTTTTAAAGATTTATTTTGAAGTTCAATGTTTACACAAGAATGTGTGGTAAAATCATTATACTAACTTTAAAATTTCGTCTGTATTAATCGCTTCATAGACATGTAATTCCATATTTTGAGAAAAGAAATCGATAGTTTATCATATTTCTATAATATAATTAATACCCTGAAGGCCGGAAAGGCCGGGTCACCAACACCATTTACTTTTCGTCACACTTGTTTGCAGCTTATATATTTAATTGTAATAGTATTTATTTATTATTTACAGGTTCCTTTTTACACGACGATTCATATCTGATAGAATAGTGAAGGATTGGTATATTTTCTAAAATATACTCTAATGATTATTAATGACTATGTTATGTGAGGCGTAAATAGCAGTTATTGTTTCTGTTGTTTTTTAAAGTTATTATAATTACTTTTTTATAGTTTTGTTTTCTCTTATTTTTTAAATTTGATTTAAATATCTGAGTGCCTTTAAGAAAATCAGATTTCTGTGTTTACCTTTCTATAAATGCAGTAATAGAATCTTAAGTATATATATATATATATATATTTTTAATCTAATGAAACCATTTGAAAGTATCCTGGTATTTTATCCACGAAGATACAATAAATAGCTTGAATGTTTCTTTACTATTCTTGAAAAGTTAAACTTTTTATATGGCATTGCTTTTTTTCAGCCGCTATTGATGATTTACATGCGTTTATCCGCCTGCTTGAATTACAATGTGCCAAATAACAAAACTGTATAATTAAGATTGAAGTTTAAAATATTAGCTGCATTCAATTTATAAAACATTTTTAGTGCAAAACCTGTTCTATAATATATATATATTTTTTAAAATTTGGGATATGATTAGTGTGTCTTAGGAAATACTAAGGAATATATATTTTTTTTAAATTTGGGAAATGATTAGTGTGTCTTAGGAAACAGGAAATAACACAGTTAAAAGCTTTTTCTTTCTCTAAGACATACATTTTGAGTTTAGCGATAAAAAGAATTAAATACTAAATTAAGTTTTTCTTGTCTTCTCTTTGCCGATCTATACTGAAGTTAGTTGTATCCACAGTCTATTCCTGTCTGTTTTCAAGTCATGCACTGTTAAATGGCCACGGCTATCAGGGTTCCAAGCATCCAAGCCATCTTTCTTTTGTTAACCAGTTTTAGGAACCTTATTCGGAGTTTAGTGGGCTAAGGGACAACCTTGACACCGGGAGTTTCGAAGAGTTTCGTGAGATTCATGCCACTAGACCACATTACAGTCTACATTTAGCCACACTGCATTTGCAAATAGCTACTGAAAACACGTTCTGTTGATGACTTGCGCCACTCAAAGTCGGATAAGTAGCTTGAAAACAGAGAACGACTCACATTTAACAACAGTGATATTGAGTCTGCAAGTGCCAAATAACAATAATATATAGAATTTTACATTTTGATTTACCCGAGTGATTGTGTCACATTGTACTTTCCGTATACTCCTTACTCACTAGTAACACCTCTGTGTGTTACTGATAATAAATTAAAGTGTTGACGAAATTCAAATGTTTTTAAATTAGAAGATACCTTTTAACGTTAGCTGCACGAACTGCTTGCAAATTGATAAGTAAACATAATTACTTATATTTTTTTCTCACATCTTTTTTTTCCAAAATGCTAATGATCCTAATTTGTAATTAATACGTTGCAAGAATTAAACAGAAGTTCTTTTAATTTTGTCGTCGTGTGTTTGCTAATTAAATGACTGAGTAACTGATATGTTAATCTAAAACATTTTACAGTGAATATTGATTTCATAACGGATATGGCTGAACCCATTTCTAACCGAAAAACTAACGATTGTCTCATCTTGATATTTGGAAAGAAAAAAAAAAAGCCTTTTGATTTTTTTTTTCTTGAATGGTTTATTAGCACTGTTCTCATAGCCGGGCATCATAAATCAGTTTATATTAAAAAAAAAAAATAAAAAAAATTACAGTGTGTTTTGTGAAGGTGGTTGATACGGGATAATGAAAGATATGAAAAAGATGGTAACTATTGTATTGAAACAGTTGATCTATATAAGATTCGCGGCAGCGAAATTAACTTACCAATGCCGCATAGCAAATTAGATTACATCCCAACACAAGTTGTAAAATATTGCGCACAAAATTTACATCTATGTGCAAAACCTTGCCCATGAAACTGTTTTACCATGAATATGAAACTACGAGCACATGATGGAACAAGGGCTGTACTCTATTCAATTTTTTAAATCCCCCCCCCCCCGGAGCTGAATTAAGCCGGATTTATGAAGTAAAAATCCGGATTCCGTAATTACCGAGTCGGAGCCGAAACCGATACAATGGCACTGGAAAAAAAAAGAGTATTATGAATTATTGTTGCTGATAAAGTCGTTACATTTTGTTTTTATTTTTATAGGATTAATGCTTCACACGACCAGTCATTCT
>MUZC01000596.1:76071-130323 GCA_002072015.1 Radix auricularia | reverse complement strand
CCCCCCCCCCCCCCGAAAAAAAAAATCAGATATTTACAAAAATAATTCTGTCGTTGTCAAGTCTGAATGTATAAGTTGATACTACTGGACAAAGAATAAGGTAAAGTCTTTTCGTCAAATTTAAAAAAAAAATACTGCAAATGTCATTAACAAAATGTATAAATATAGCAATGTCAGTGAACATATTATTTGAAATCTCATATGGTTATTCGTTTAAATATACAAAGGTAATTAAATTTAGCTATCAAAGACTATCAAGGTATTTTAATGAGAATGGTCGGCCTATTAGAAATCCTTTTTTTTCCTTCTCTTTTTATGGAATCAACTGATAACCCAATTCAACATCTGTTTATTAATAATTAAAATTATTGATTTCCTAAATACAGTTTTAAAAAAAAACCATTTTATTTAAAGATAACTAATCCACAGATGGTCCAAACTCTTAAGGCAAATGATGATATAATAAGCAATTATCAAACATTGCCAGTATCTTTTACACGTATTACATACTTATCTAACTTATGAGTATAGAAATTAATTTAGAATTCATGCCACATGTAAAGGTTTTCTGAAGAAGTCTTACCTTTCAAAATCACATACACATGTAGCTAATGGACTACTCTAAAAAATACTTGGTACACTAATGGTATTTGATCATGCAATATATTTAAAAAAGAACACTTGAAATTTAATTGGCTTTGATACTATTAACTTTAATTTTTATATTCTTCTTACAGAATAAAGGGAGACGTTAAGGAATTAGGATTTTGAAAAAAGATTAGCATATTTTACAGATCAAAATAATTAATAAAATTAATTTTAGTTATTCCCTATTAAAATCAAACTAAATACAACCAATGGCGTATCACATATCACAGACTTGCTTATTGATAGTGGAAAGAACGGACACAAACAGCAGCACGAAGAACTTAAAACAACACAGTTAAAAATTTTGGGGGACCCCCCACGCATTGTTGATCACAAGACATGTGCACTGCGATTGTTGATATCTGTCCATACCCTGCACTACCATGGCTTGCCATGCATAAACTCTGATTGGTTGACACTAATGAGGGTCATTCGACATGCATATTTGCTCGCATCGTGTGCTTGTCCTAATTTATTTTCAATTATACAAGTGTGACACACAAAGAACGCTAACAAGTTAAAAAAAAAAACAAACAAAAAAAAAAAATAATAAACTTCCAACATTTTATTTAAAATTAAAAAAAAACATTATCTACATTTTGAACAATCCTGTGTAGCAGACAAGTGCCTACGTTTTAATTGTGGACAATATACAGTCGTTGTTTCACTGGCGCTGCAAGATGCTTCAAATTTAGATCCAGCGGGAAAATTTCTAGATGACAGTCACGCATTCCGACCTTGGAATCACTCTTATTGGTTTTGTGATTTCTGTCTCCACGTCAGGTATAGCCTGTCCCTAAGGTATCACCAAAGACAAAAATGGGATTCGGGATTCAGGTCCCGTGAATGCGGTGACCATTCCGGGTCACACCTTTGACTGATCAGTCGGTCAGCAAAGCGCTGCTAACCATGACAATGATTCGTTTGAGAAGTAGGGGATGACACCATCTGCTGGAACCACTGAAGGACCCAGACGACTCCTCTCCATTGACCAAGTGCTCCCCACAACTTGCCAAGCACCTGGACATATCACTCGGTATTGGTTTTTTACAGATCGCTCTTTGTCGTCCTCGAAGCAGAATATTCCAATGATGTGATGTTTCGAGCGGTGACCCAGGCTGTGCACTTCTCCGAGTATAATCCCTTTGCAGACAGTTGCTGCCTCAGAAGAATTGTATCTTTCAGCCTAGTCATAAAAGCAGACATTGTCAAAAATGTCTGAAACAACTCCGGGGAGCTAATTTGTAGCACATTTTGGAGCACCAGTAAAGCAAAGAGCTTTTGCTGTACATCCTGGAAACTTTGGAGATACCTGCTAAAAGGGTTTGTCATATGAAGCTAAATTTTTGTGTCGATTTAAATAAAATTAATACAGTTATAACAGTCGGACCCGGTTATGTTGTAGGCCTAGGGGTTTTCCGAAAAGCGTTGAGATAACCGAGGATCGAGATAAACGACAACCAATATGGCGGAACAATATTTACATGTGCTGGAAATTTCTTTATTTACGTGATGTGCGTTAGTACATGAGAATGTACATGCCCTTGTTTTTGGATTGTTTTTTACACAACAGCATTGCCGTTAGTTGATGAAGTGATCGGCATGCTATAAAAATAAACGTACATGTTAGCAGCTAACAACAAAAGGCACATGTACATAAGAGCGCCCGTGACATCAAAAGGTTTCCTTAATGATAATATTCCGATCTATAAACATACACGTCATCATTGTTAGTGGAGTTGCTAGTGAATGACTTTAAATTTAAAAAAGTTTTCGTATAGTACCAGATGTAACAGTGCTGAGAGATGAATGCAGCGTGCTGTGACGTTACCAGCAGACCTCTTGAGGTGGAAATGTTATGCCTTAACTTTCTTGGTTTAAAACAAAAAATTAGAAAAAATACGGACCGTACAGTAAAACGGCATTTTCTTGTAATAATTCATCGGTCTGCAAAAACAAGCTGACTTGACAATAATTGATGATTGAGCTAACCGACGTTAAGTGGTCAATTTTTAGCCGTCTTTTGTACTGGATATATAATGGGTCATAACTGATGAGAAAATGCTTAGACAAAAAGAGAATTTGCAGTTCCACTTCAAAATCGTCGACATAATATGGTTGACGAGATAACTGATGTAAGATAGATGTAGTTTTTTGGTGATTACCGCTTTGTGCAATCATGTAGATATACATTTTTTTCATTTGGTAAAGTTCAGAATCGTTTGGGTCATTTATTTTCTTGACTACGAAAATATATTTTTGCATAAAATCTTATTAATTGCTAAGTTTTTCGTTTAAACAATTTATTCCATGTGTTTATTAATCTTACTTGTTAGTTAAACCTTTAACTTGATTCCTTACTTGAATAGGTAAAATACCCTTTTAATTATTTCGTACACACTTTGTTAATAACTACCAAAAGGAAAGGGGAAACATAAGTTTTCTGAGAATAAAATACAAGTCTCACAAATAAACAACATGCTTCAGTTTGTTTTTAATTTAAAAAATAATTTAAATAAAAATGATCACTTTAAAAAGATTTGTCACCTAATTGCTTCCTAAAAAACCATGGCAACAACTTTTGTTTAGCCTGTTTGTTTCTTCTGTGACCATTGTCAGGACTTAACAAAGATCTTTCATTGTTTTTATATAATTGTTGGAAAATGTCTTCTGCTCCAGTTTAGCTTGTGGTCTGTAAGAATACATAAACCCACTAGTTCTATCCTTCAGCGTTCTATTAAATTTATCATCTTTCAAAATTTGAACTTAATTGTATAGTAAAGCTTATGATTTTAATTATGTATTTAATTTTTTTTTAAAATTGTATTACAATTGATTTTTCTAACAATTATTGTGCAATTATTATTAATCTATTTAGATATTTCTCTACATGGTCCAACTATGCCAGACAACAAGTAGCAAGCAAGCTGTCTGACCTCTTACCCCACCGACCAATCAGATTGCAAATTACGGTGGTAAACATTCAAAATTTCGTTGCATTGAAGTCAATTACTGTGTCCTTTCATAACAATAAAAGACATGTATTTTGTAGTGTAATGGTTAAAACATTCGTCTAACACACAGAAATCGCAGGTTAAATCCCCAGCTAAGACATTAAGTTTTTAATTTTTTTAAATGTTTGTGTTCGTGGCCGTTCATTTAACACCATCTTTTCCATCACAATAACAAGCACAAGACGAGTGGGAATAAGCTTGACGAACGGCATTTCTCAGGTTATGCCAATTAGTTTATGGTTGGTAAGCTAGGGTTGTGCAGGGTTGGATGTGGCAAGTGGCTGACAACGGTGAACATTTTTCCAGATCAACAATGAGTCTCAGTTATCCCCGCATCTCAAATTCATTCGCGTGGTTCTGATTTCATCGTGGTGTAGTTTTTTTCTGTTCACCCCCACCCATATTAGTATTGTATAAAAAGTTCAAAGAATTGAAAATTTGTTAGCCTTTTTTTTTTTTTGAGGAAATACTTGGCTTTAAAAAAAATTGATAGATACAGACGGACGAGCAGACAGTCATGGCGTACGCAGACAGGCGGATAGATATATATATAGATCGATGAATGGACGGAGGGATGGATGAAAGGCAGGATGGAGATTTAATATATATAAATTGATTGATCGATTGATATATCGATATATAAATACATAAATTACATAGATTGAATAGTTTAGAGAGACAGATTGATAGATAGAAATATAGAAATATAGATATACAGATAGATAGATAGATAGATAGATAGATAGATAGATAGATAGATAGATAGATAGATAGATAGATAGATAGATAGATAGATAGATAGATAGATAGATAGATGGATAGATGGATAGATAGATATATAGATAGATGGATAGATGGATAGATAGAGAGACAGACAGACAGACAGATAGATAGATAGATAGATAGATAGATAGATAGATAGATAGATAGATAGATAGATAGATAGATAGATAGATAGATAGATAGATCAATGACAATGATTCAGCTGGTAAACCCATTTTTTTACTATTTGTCCATCTATTAAAAATTGCATTAACAATCAATTATAAAATGATTTTAAAAATGTTAAAATTGATATCAACCATTAACGTAATTAAACTTCTGTACCACAGTAATTAAAACGTTATTGATTTTCTAAAGATATATTTTTTTCATGTTTAAAATAACTACCAGAATAAAGGCCTATCACTAAAGGCAAAGGTTTAAGTAGTATGAAATTATAAAAAAATCGCTAGACATTTGTTGTACACGTGTCATTATACTCAATTATCTCACATGAGAGTAGAGAAAATTTCTAAAAATTCACGCCACAAGGTTTACTGAAGAACCGACTTTTTTACCATCAATATAATAGACATATGAGCGTATGCAAAAAATAATACAGAACGTAAAACTTGGAAATTTACGTAGTATAATGACAGCATTGGATCGTGTAATTTTAAAAAAAATTTTTGATTTTGAAACGGTTAACACAAAAAAGCACCTGTCAAAAACGGTCCCTCTCAAAAACGGCCGTGTTCAAAAAGGCCCTTAACAGGGCAGATTTGAATAGGGCCGATTTGTCTGGGGCCGTTTGGCAGAGGCATTTTTGACCGGAACCTGTTTGTAAATTGCTTTCTTTTATCAATTTTTCAGAAGCACTAAAATTTCAGATTATTGTTGTTGTTTTTTTTTTCATTTTAAATTTTAAAAATAATATATTATTTTTTTGTGTTTGTTTACAATTAGTTGGCAGTCAACTTCGAGAAATAATCTTTTTTATACAGACTTGAGAAGATTTTAGGATTTCACACTTTTGAATAGGAAGTTCTGTTCTTAAATACACTTCTTTGAAAAGACTGTCTCCTGTTTGGCATCTACAATTAAGTCCATTTGTTGCATTTATGCGATAAATAACATGTGTTGTTTATTTTTACGGAAAATGGTTAAAATTAATTTGAAACATTCATCCAAGTGCCTAAACTTTAACGCGTTATTTAACTCATTATTATTTCTAAATATGTTTTAAAAATAACTCAATAAAAAAAAATCATGTTAAGCCTGGTCCCTATTGGAATTCAGGACGTGTTAGCGCATTTTCGTATTATGTATCAGTACTTAGATATCAGAATTATGTAGTTATCAGTAATTGTGTTTAGATTTTAGACATATTTTTATGAATTTTCTTGTGTAATGAATATACCTGACATTTTTTTAAATTTAAAAGTCATTTCTTTACATTTTAAAAAAAAATTATTTTCTCTTTAATCTAACTACAAGTCACCACAAATGATGACGTAAAACTCTCTAAACTTTTACACATATTCTAATGACGTCAACTAAAAAAAAAAAACAACTAATTCTTTTGCACCCTTTCGCACCACTCTTCAATGCCTAACAGTTTCAATACTAGACTTCCGGCAATGGCGGCCGTTCCCTGCGCTAGTGTTACCTCTCGATTCGAAATATTTTTTGGTAGTTTTAACGGGGTTTTTTAACGGATCGAGTAACTGAGTGTTGATGCACAAATGGAAGGTCAGGACATACAAAAAACATATATACCTCATGGGTCTAGGACTTATGGATGCTGAGATCTAGGGTGATGACGGACGGACGGACGGACGGACAAAACGGGTGCAATAGCGCATTCGACTTCTCGAAAATGCGCTAAAAATAGGCGAACAAAGTACAAACACTTTTTTTAATTCATGATTTTTAAAAAATAAATAATTTTTTAAAAATAAAAAAAAATCACAATTAGAATCAATTTTATGTTTTTTTTAATGTCAAAACTTTAGCAATGCCAAGAAATATGCAATTTTAGGACACCTCACAAACATTATTTGTTTACCAGTGTTAATTTTAGAATCACTGGTAAACGTGTCTGTTGTCTGACGTCATATTCGCTTATGTTCATATAATGAATATATAGACGTGGCAAAAAATACAAACGACACTCAGAGCATTGAGCCACACAAGCCTATAGTTGAGGTACGTAGTGCATTGTATTTACACATTTTAACAATTGAAGCTTTATTTGAAAAGGACAAGCAGGATACCCTTAATTTTAAGTATATTTTTTTAGACAACGTTGTATGAAAAGTTAATTTCCATTCATCTTTTTTTTATACACAAAACTGAGAAAGTCAAAAATAAAAGGTGAAATATATATATATATATCCACATGTGTTTAGAGTGTGTTTAGAGTGTGTTTTTTTTTGTTTGTTTAAACATAGTCTGTCTTTTAAGGTAGACTCCTGCAATATGATGGCTTTCACAATGCTCTCATTTCTGATGATATTCCTGACTTGTATGGAAACCGCTAAAGCTGTGGTAATGTGTGTGATATTAAAAAAATAATAAATTAAGGCATATATATTATTTAAGGGAAAGAGTTTATTCATATGATACATCTTTACTGCGAAATAATTCCTTAAGCTTTTTTTAAAATTACATTTTCTCAATCACTAACACTTCAGCAATGTAGACTTCAAATGGCTATTATTAACATTTTGTTGCTGTAATTTTAGATACGATCTTATCTAAACCAATATTTTAAACATAATTTATTAATTAAAATGCGGAGTTATATGAGAAGACAATTTAGATGTTAGACGTTTAATCCGGATATAATGAAAATAAAATCCTTTAACTTTGATCTTATTTATTACTTTAACCTCCTCCCCAAACCCACCACACCCAAAAAAAAATGAGTAAATATATGCATATGAAAAATAAAGTAAAAAATTAAAATAACAGATACCTTTAAGGTTATAAAAATTATACCGCACTAACCAAAGCACTTTCGGTAACTATGAAGGGCCAAATTTAGCGCAGATAACAGAACCTCTCAGTTCAGGTATATTGTGAAGATATTTGATATAAATATAAATATAAGACTGTTTCTTCAAGAGTTCGGATTTATTATCATTAGATCGTCTTAACATTATCAGATACAATGACGCGTTAGGAATGAATATTTAAGCCAATTCATTGACATTTGCTAAGCAAATGTATGACATATAATATGAAAAAGAAAGATTCCAATTCTTTAAACCTGTATAAATTAGTTTGCTGTTTTTAAATAAGTAAAATTTATTTCCGCAAATCTCAAATTGAAATGTTAACAAATAGTGTAATAGTTTTGAATCTTTACTTGTGTTAGGAAAGAAATTAAAAAGTGTAATATTTAGAGACCTCATAATTGATATAAAAACTCCAATAGTTAGAATGGCAAGAACGACTTTAAAATTTACCAGGAATTTACAAGACACCTGAGATTACAATCAGCAATGATAAGTTGAGTCACAAGAGAACTCTTCATTTGAAATTGTTAGAGATTTAGGAAGCTGACTGAAAAATTTAGTGTTACAAGAGATTTAAACGTTTGCTTTAGTATGAGTTACAAATGATCTCATCAACTGAATACTTAAGAGATGATAAAATTGATGTCATCGAAATTCTCGACAATGTTAGAAGTGGCGTCACTATCTTTAATGATTTTATGTGTTACAAGCAACCTCAGGAAAATGATATATTAAAAGTTATCACAGGTTACATCACTAACTGTATACTATAGAGGTATTAAAAGACACTTTTATTCTTCTTTTCTGTTTCATTTTTGTAAAAAAAAAAATATATAAAAAATTAGTTTTTCATCCTACTTCGTAAAAGTAAAGGAACAAAAATAATAGTTGTCGTTTAAATGTTTCTTCTAAATCTATTCAGCATGACTGCGCCATAACAGGAGCGGTGTGCTATGATAACAAGCGATGCTGTAATAAAGACGAAACTTGCTTTAAGCTGGTAAATGAATTGAGACCAGTAAAAACATTCTGCAAGGATATTCATCACTTCACTCACATTCCTCCACAGGTTACTTTACAAAAATGTAAGTTTTAGGCGTAGTTATTCAACATGAAAAATATCGATAGTTAAACTGATAGTTATGTTATCATGATTGTTTTTCCAAATAAAAGTAGTAAAAAACAAAACAAAAAACAAACAAATCCTTTCCTCATGTCTTTTTATGTGTCATTATAAATGGGTGATGTCAATATATATAGTAAGTATTTGAAAAATTTAACATACAGGGAAAGGGGTATAAATACTAGCTGTTTAATATTTTTAAGTTATGAACTTAGTTGTAAAATTCAAATTTATTGTTATCTATTCCTTTGGTCGCACGGTGAAGATGCGTATATTAAAGCTACATACAAATAATTAGAAAACCGTCATAATAAATGTATGGATATCAGTCTTGGATAACATTGAAATAGTAAGGCACTTCAAAGCCTTATTATTATTAACAACATATTTTGTGTTCTATTAAGCATTATTATTTCCACATACATTTGTATAAATTTATATTTAGCTTTAATAAATGTTAGCTTGTTAGTCTCTGGCTCTTTGGTTTCTTACATCATTGTGACGTAGTTTGCCATCTATCAACAAGAAACACTCTCTTTTTTAACTCAAACATTAATCGTATATCATCTTTTTTTCTTTTAATTTGATGATTTTTTTTTAAATTATTTTTTTTAGTCCCATAACCTCATTTTAGCGAGGTCGTAGAGGATTCTAATGTTGCAATTAGAATATTCTCGGGCTTAATAGACTCTGGTGGCGCCCAGCGGAGGACTTTCTAAGCGTTAGTCATTGCACAACATTTTTATAGTGGCTTTTCGTGGGCTTGAACCCACGCCCCTCAGCTTGTGAGACGAGCGCACTATTGACTTAGCTACCTAGCCGCCTTTGATTCTATGATTATATGTAAAAATTACTCTCTATTATATACAGACATGTCATGTAGGTTCAGTGTTGAATTCCTAACTTTACACTTAAGTTTCGGTTAGAATTCTGTAAATTGCGAAACTATTTTAATTTTTTTTTCTTTCTATTCAGACATGCCTTGTTTGGACAGTGCTGAATGTGTTCTCGGTTGTTGCGCATTTGCGCCGTACGATGAAAATCATCCAAATTTTAAGTGGTGCAGACCGCCTCCACGTGATAACGAAACCTTCTATGATTGTATCATCACAAGAATGTAGCGTAATGGCCTTGACTAGATACAGCAACAAGACTATCAATATTTTTATTTCTGACAAATGAGGAAGCTGAGAAATAATGTTTATAAAATTGTAAATCATTACCTTCTATGCTACATTAAAATTGCAAGTCAAATGTTTTAGTCTTTTAACAGTCTAGGAAAATATTATGTTGCGACAAAGTAAGCATTTAAATAATCAAAATAAATAAATAAGAAAATAAAACTAAATTTTATAAAATGTATGTGTACGTTTTATTGTAAAAAAAAAGTAATAAGGTGAAATTATTTTAAAGCGCAACATCTTATTTGCAAAACGAATTTATAATTGCAAAACTTAGAATTACTTGTTTTAAGTTAGTGCATAGACATACATTTTGGACAGAATTGGTTAATTTTATTATAGAAAACTGAAGCATAAACCGCAGAAAGTTCTTTGAAAAGCAAATATCTCATTACATTTGTACTACCAATGTCCCTTCAAATCTATCTTGCTTCAGGTGCAAAATAATTAATTAGCGTGGTCAGCTACACAGCATCCTTTTATGTGAGCACAATGTTTCTCCCTACAAAATCATATTCTATTTTATCCTTACTAAATTTTCTGCCAGTAAATTAATTTCCTGCGCTGCATCGGTCTGGTGTCTTCCCGAAAGTGCTGCCACTCAGTTTAGAGGAAACATTATCACCTAACTAAATGAATAAAGGATTAATTTATTTTAAAAGTTAAATGAATAAAGAAGTTTAATTTTCAATGTACAATTTTAAAAGATTTTACGTTGAATGAAATAAATTACAATTTTTAACCCGAAGACACTTAAATTACAGAAAGGAAATACAATAAATTTAAAAAAAAACAAAACAAAAAAAACAACTGATTTGTTGAATGAAATATGCCTTCAAACTTTATAACGTCTATATGTGATGTCAAACTTATATTAAAAATAATAAATTACCACTATGTTAAGAACTTCAGCGTCATCTGCATGACATTAATTAAATCAGGCTAAACAAAATTTATTATTATTGCGTTTATTATTGCTTGTTTGTTTTTTTATATGGAAAAAAATAGGTATCAAACTGTGCATTTTCTTTATTGCACCCATCCACCAAAGAACACGTTGATAAAAAATAGCTGCAAATTTCTTTACTGGCATATTTATTGACATTTTTTAAGATTAACACAATGAGTAAAATCGCGTTGTTATTTAAAACCTTTAAATACTAGAGGTTGGAAAAGAGAAAATAGTAATATAATGCAATTAATTCTGATTTGGAAATACAACACAAAGTTAACCTAATTCAACCCTAGGATAGTGAGAGGGCTAAAAAGATTATTTCTTATTCCATATGCAAAAACAAAAACAAGAAACTTCTGGTCCCCTCTTAAGGAAATCGGACGTTAAATGAGGAAACCATGAAAAGTATATGAAAGAAAACATTCCATCAACTTTGAAACTTTTCTTTTTATTAAAAAAAAAAGCAGACTATATATAAAAGTTATGTATAACACGCAAAAATCTTCAATATAAAAGGAAAAGATTAGGTAAAATAAGTTATTATTTAAGTAAACAACTTTTTTAAAATTATACAAATTATACTTTTTGAAAATTAGAATTGTGCCTCTATTTTAAGGCGAACATTCTAAGCAAGACCAACTGAACTACATATCAAGAGTCAAGCAGACTTCATTTAAATCACTAATATAAATGCAAGATAAGCGTTAGACTCAAAATCTTCTGCCCAAATAGAGGGGATTTTCTATATAAGATAAGATTAAGAGTGACAAGTAAACATTATATTTAATTTTGTTTATTAATGTCAGGATAACAGTTTTTTTTATATTTTTATTTTTTTATATTTCAGTAAAACGATTGAACTTGAACTTGAACTGTCCTTTAACCCGACGCTGGGTCGTTGGGGCACCATTTTAAGCTGCGCACTAACTCATGCCAAGTGTCACGGTTATCTTCTGCAAACTTTCACTCGGTTTGAAAACCAGTTGTAATATTAGTATGTTTAATTTTGATAGTGGAGTCGTGGAGTCTACCATCCTAGTAAGATAACAATGATCAAGTTATGATCTTTATTTAAAACACAACATTTGAACAAAGAAGCATATTATTGATCATCAAAAAAAACAAGACAAAAGTAAAAGTTAATATCATCTTAAAATAAAGTACAAAGATAAATTTTCCACAATGCATTTGGAAGTTTCAACAACCTCAACAACAAAAACAAAAAGAAAAAAATTATCAATGCAATTAGCAGGTACGGGGTTCGATCCCCCGCAGCTCCAATCTTTTACAGCTTTATTTTGAACTACAATGTTTACACACAAATTGTGTGATCAAAGCAAGGCAAAAATTTAAAATTTACTCTGTGTTAGTGTATTCAAAGAGATTTAATTAAATATTTTGAAAAACAAAACATTGTGTACCATGTAGCAATAAAATAAAAAATAGTTTTAGGCCGGGTCATCTATTCGTTTTAATTTTCATCACACTTATATGCAGCTAATATAGCTTAAATAATTATAATTTTCATTTATTATTTACAAGCACGGTCCTGTTACAGGAGGATTCATATCTGATATAATAGTGAAGGTTTGGTTAAAAATACCTACATGATTAGTATAAATGTTAGACGTTGAATATGTTTTGTGAGATGTGAAAAGCAATTACAGTCGACCCGTTAATGTTAACGGCCTAGGGGTTTCCCGACAAGCATCGAGATATTAGGATTGGCGAGATAACTGAGGTCGAGATAAGTGGGTTGGAATGTATTATTAATGTAATTTTTTTTTTAAGTTGCAAAAATCACTTTTTTATTGTTGTTTTCTCCTTTTGATCTAATTACCTGTTCGCTAAATATTGCCAAAAACAAAGGCACGTTTCTGTGTTCACCTTTTCAAATACAGTAAAAGAAACGTAAGTTATTTACAACAAAAATAAAATCTAATGAAAATGTAAAAATAAAAACACTTAACCTTTTAACACAAAAGAAACCATTTGAACGCTTCCTAATACTCCATCCGCGATGTTTTGTAATAATACCTCGATTATAACGACAATTATATTTTCAGCTGCTTTTATTATTTACATACGTTTATACATCTTTATGGGGCACATTGGTCTAAGTTGTAGCAAGCTAGACTACGGAACAGCTCATGAGATCGAGCCGTGGTACTGGCCACCGGACCACCCAATCCCCTGCTCCTTAGTGGTCAATGAAACCTGTGAACTCCCATGGGCCTTCATGGTTTGTAAGGGATGAATGTTTCTCTTTTAATTGTTCTTATGTAAAATTACAATGAACCAAATATAAAATACGTGCATTAATACTTTAATAACTAACTTCATTCAATTGTATTTTATCAAAACATTTTTAGCGCAAATTCTATTCTATATTATTTTTTTTTAAAAATAGAAAGGATTAGTGTTTCTTTAATTGGAAATGTCCCATTTAAAAGCTGTTTTTTCCTCCATGATACATACATTTTGACAATGGCGGCTAACAGCCATAATGTGCTAAACATGTTATCTATTTTCTTATTGCTGCGACTTTACATCTGTACTGTATTTAGTTGCGTTAACATACTATGGCGGTCTGTTTTCAAGCGACGCACAGTTTACAGGCAACGGCTATTAGGGTTTCAGGCAGTACGTAGCCACCTTTCTTTTGCTAACTAGTATTAGGTATCTATATCTGAGCTGGATAAACACACTGGCAACCCTGACACCGAGACATTTGAATCGTTACCATTGGTACGCAAGCAAACACTAAAGTCACTAGACTACAGCCTAACTTTTTTCTCAGACAGAATTTGCAAATTACTACCCAAAAGACATTCTGTTAGTGACTTGCGCAGGTCAGAGATCTAAAAGCAATTTGAAAACAGAGAAACACTCACTTATAAAACAATAGACCTCCTATGACTTTGCAAGTGCCATATAAAAAAATATACAGAAATTTACATTTTGGTTTATCCAAGTGATGGTGTCCCCCGGTGCTTTCAGTATCACCCGCGGTCCCTATATGCAGTTTGACTATTTAAACAATATTTGAACGAATAAGGTGCACTACGATGGTACGGACACGTGTCAAGATCTGGAGGTCTCTCAAAGACGATATTGCAAGGCACAGTCCAGGGAAGAAGGAAAAGAGGCAGACCAAGGAAGAGTTGGGAGGACAACATCAAAGAGTGGACCGGCCTTTCATTTAGCGATTCCCAGAAGGCAGCTCAGAACCGTGACACTTGGCATGAGTTAGTGCGCAGCTCAAAATGGTGCCCCAACGACCCAGCGTCGGGTTAAGGGATAGTTCAAGTTCAAGTTCAAAGGTGCACGAACAGCTTGCAATTTGATAAGTAAAAAGAATCACTTATAATTATTTATAATATCATTTCCCCCTAAATGCGAAGATCCTAATATTTAATTACCGTTCCTTTAACATTGTCATCGTTGGTTTATTGAATGACCGGTTTACGGATATTTTAACTAATATTGATTTCAGAACGAGTATAGCTGAGCCCACTTTTCAACAGAAAAAATAAAAGTTAAAATAATGTCTTATCTTAATGTTTTGAAGATAAACATAAATTTATGAATATATTTTTTAATGGTCAATCAGAAATGTCCTTATAGCAAGGCAATTGTGAATGGTAGCAACTTTCTAAAGAAGTTTATAATAAAAAAATAAAAGATTACAGTGTGATTTGTGAAGGTGATTTAGACAGGATAATGAAAATTATGAAAAATATGGAGACTATTGTATTGCCACCAATGTTTCCTATAAGGTAGTGAGTATAGCCTCGTCAAAACGACCCAATATGCGGCTGCATACGCGCTCGTCCACTTCCGGTTATTGCTATTCTTAGTAACATTGTTTATAAAATGATGTTTATAAAATTGAAGAGTTACAAGTATTCACTGCGCCTTTCATTGAACCTCCGATTCTATATGTGCATTCAAACAGTCTCTAAAATCTATCACTAAACCTAACCCAAAACCCTAAAAACTATCACTAAACCTAACCCAACCCTAAATACTATCACTAAACCTAACCCAAACCCTAAAAGCTATCACTAAACCTAACCCAAACCCTAAAAACTATCGCTAAACCTAACCCAAACCCTAATAACTATCACTTAACGTAACCCTAAAGTCTATCCCTAAGCCTAACATCAAAACAAACCATTTTTAAAAAAAAAATCTTATTCATAATCAATTCATGTAGTATTGTTTAAAAAAAAAAATTAAATAGGCATCAATAAGAAATCGAACCCCGGACCTGCGATGTAGCGTACTATCGTACTATCAATATGACCACACAGCCACACATTCACCGATGAAATTTTTAACCTTATAAAAAAAATATTACTAAGAATAGCAATAACCGGAAGTGAACGAGCGCGTATGCAGCCGCATATTGGGTCTATTTGACGAGGCTATACTCACTACCTTCCTATAACCAGTGTGGCCGCACAAATATCTTACTGATGCTGAACGGTAATTCAAATTACCACCCAACAAATATAACATATTGCACACAAAATTTATCTGCTCGGCTTTGCCCATGACATTATTATACTTTGAGCACGAACTTATGAGCACTTAGGTGAAGTATAGCTTTACTGGATTCAAGGTTTTTAAATCCGCCCGGAAATGAATTTGGCCGGATTTTTAAGGTCCAGATTCCGTACTTGCTTGAGTCGGAGCACAAAACTAATATAACCCTAGACGAAACAGACATGGGAATAAAAAAAATATTGTGAAATATTTTTGATGGCGGATATTATATGTCATTGAATTGTTTGTTTTTGCTTTAGTTTTAGTGATGCTACACATGATAAGTTATTGTCCACAAAACAAACATTTTAAAAAACTTAATTTTCTCGTGGTCAAGTCTGATATATGTATGCTGATACCATTAAAAGAAGTCTTTTAAAATATTTTTAAAGTCTTGTCAACACAATCAAACAAATCTTACTTTAAGTATCTTTAACAACATGTATTTAATATAACACATTCAGTACAAATATTTTTCAAGTTAGTTTTGTTAAATATTTAAATAGACAAAAGCAAATAATTTTACCTAACAAAAGCTATCAAGAGATTGTAATATAAACTGTATACATACCATAAACCATTTGTTTAAATTTGTTCATATATGTGCCAAAATCCAACCCGTAACCCATTTCAACATCTGTATGATAGTGATTAAAAAAATTGATTTTTTAATTACAATTTTTAAAATCGTTTTATATAAAGATAAGTAATCTGAATGAAGTCCAAACTGATAAGGCAAATGATAATGTAATAAGCAATTATCGAACATTGCCGGAAATTTGTTTTACCCGTATTACATAACTATCACACATATGAGTATAGAAATTATATAAGAATTCACTCTACACGTAAAGCTTTTCTAAAAAGTTCTTACCTTTAAATGTAATATACACATTGGCGTGTAGCAATATACAAGACCAAACAGACTACTCTAAATGTTACGTGGCAAAATAATAGTATCGGATCGTGACATATTTTAAAATATGAATAATTAAATTTGATTTTGATACTATTAACTTTGATTTGTGTATTGTGCTTATGGAATAAAGGAAAAAACGCAATAAATTTGGACTTTACAATATAATTTAATTACTTGATATTGGAGTTCAAAATAGTTGAAACAATTTATATTAATTTTTTCTTAGTAAAATCAAACTAGATACGACCAAGGATATCGCATAACTAATTGCACATTGATAGTGCTCAGTGCGGAGAGAGAGAACGGACACAAACAGAAGCACGAAGAAATGAAAACAAGGCAAGGGAATTGTTGGGGGACCAGCCACGCATTGTTGATATTGAGACATGCGTATTGAGTTTGTTGTTATCTGTCCCTACCTTGCACCACCCATAAACTGTGATTGATCAACCCTAGCGAGAGTCATTCGACATGCTTATTTTCTCCCATAGTGTGCTTGTCCTATTTTCTGTTCAATTATATGTATACATATTGCTGCATTTGCTTAAGTACAGACATAGGTTCGCATGGGTGATCGTCTCTTTTTGTCATTTGTTACATATGAAAGTGTAATGATATACTACGAAATTATATATTAATAAAAAAACAAACAAACAACAACAACAAAAAAGAACTTATTAATAGTTAAGTTTTTCGTTTAAACAACGTATTCTCTTTGTTTATTAATATGACTTCTTGGTTAAACATTTTTACAAGACTCTTTTATTTGTTACTTGAGGTAGAAAATACAATTGAAATATTGCGAACATACTTGGCTAATAACTACCAAAAGAAGAAGGGAAACTAAGCCAAATATAAAGTGTCTGCAAATAAAATGTAAGTCTCACAAAGTAAAAAAACATATTTTTTTTTATTTGAAAAAAAAAAAATTAAAAAAATTGATCACTTGAAAGTTTGTTCTGGAAATGGTTTCCTCTGCAACCATGGCAACAACTATTGTTAGCCGTTTGTTTCTTTGGCGACCAGAGTCATGGCTTAAGAAACATTTGTAATTATTATTTTTTATTTTTGTAACATTTTCTCTGGTCAAAATTTAACGTGTGGTTTGTAATAATATATAAACACACAAGTTCTATTGTTCACTTTTCTTTTAAAATTTGCACTGAACTTTTTAGTAAAACTTGTGATTTTAATAATGTTGTTCTTTTAATTATATTTCAATCGATTTTTTAAGTCAATGACTGCGCAATTATAATTTATTTGTTTTATATTTTAATTAGTTGTTGTAAGCAGAGTAAGCATCCATAATACAGTGTTTCGTATACAGAATTGAGAACTTCAACGCTCCTGTAGTTTTAAAAACGATTTTATATTGTAACATACTTTACTTTGATAGTACTGTGGCCTTTGTAGCTTAAATAATTAGATCTGTGGTGTGAATTTTTTTTTTTTTACTTTAATTAAAATGTGTGCTACTTTTACAGAAATATTCATAAATTATAATGTTTATTTGCAAACTATTTGAACGCATGCACACTCTAATGTTGTCATATGTTAAAGTAAAATTATGAATTCTTTACATTGAATGAATTGAATACATTGATAATTAAATGTGTATAGCTATTTTTATGTCAAGTACTATGAAGTAATGCTCAGGTGACCCGATACGTAATTTATCAAAATATCATTATATCATTATTATTATTTTTGTTTTTCTGATCTCTGATTATGAATTATTTTAATGCATGTTTATTAGTATTTTCACACAGCTTTGAATTTTATAATTATATTTATAGTCTCGTCTACAATTTTAAAAACGTGCAGTTAAATTATTACAATCAGCAATACTATTCTTGTAGTGTTAAATAAGCTGAAATAATGCAATGACTTGAGAAGCTGGTTCTATACTAAACCTAAATTGTCATAACAAATTTAAATAAAAACAACAACACATACTTATGCGAATTAGGGTAAATAAAAGAATAAAAAAGTTATTGAATACAATTAAAAGCAAATACAGTCGACCCGGTTATTTCGAGGGTCTAGGGGATAACCGAGGATCGAGATAAACGACAATAAATATGGCGGAAAATTTTAACATGTGCTTGAAATTTCTTTATGTACATGATGTGCGTTAATACATGAGAATGTACATGCACGTGTTTTTGGATTTTTTTTCTATTTTTTTTTTGTTTTTTGTTTGTACACAACTGCGTTACCGTATTTTTGTGTGGAGAAAGTGATCGGCATGCTATAAAAATAAACATGCATGTTTGCTGACAACAAGAGGCATATATGCACTAACTGTTCATCCGTTTAATCAAAACCAGTTAAACTTATCTTCATTTTGCGGTATATTAGCTTATTATACAGAGATATTTTTTGTTTTGTTTTGCTACGACAGAATGCCAGAGCCGACACGAGAGCGACCGTGACATTAAATCATTTTCTTATTAATAATGTTCTGACCAATAAATAATATAAAAAAATACAGGTCATTTCTGTTAGTGGATGTCGCTAATGAATGATTTTTAATTAAAATAAAAAGTATTGCTTAGTAAGTGAATCATAGTACCAGAAGTAACACAGCACAGAGAGCTGAATGCAGGCGGGGTGTGACGTCAGCAGAAGACCTTGTGAGGTGGAATTTGGATACCGTACCCTTGTTGTTGTAAAAATTAGAAGGGAAAATACGGGCCGGACAGTTTAACGGGCTTTTCTTTCCCTAACGATCAAGCGACAAACTGACTTGACACCAATGGACAATCGAAATACCCGACGTCAAGTGGCAATTGGCCTTCTTTTGTACACGAGATAATAGGGTTCGGCGACATAAAAGAAGCGACGTAATCGATGAGAAAATGCTTAGACAAAGAGAGAATTAGGCCGTTCAACTTCAAAAACGTCGACATAATAAGTTTGGTGTTATAACCAGGTTGAGATAAGTGGGTCCGACTGTATTTAAATCAGTTACACACTTTAATTTAGAACTTTAAATGTTTATTATATTTTTTTAAAAATTAAAAATAAAAATAATATTATTTAAGCAATCTTATTATTCTTTAATGAAATAATTTAGCGATGCCAGGAAAGATGAATTTCGACAAACTTTATATTCACTATTTAATTTTGGAATCACTGGTAGGGCTGTCAATATTGTTGAAAAATGCTGCCCGGGTACCCGTCCAAAAGTTGAACGGGTACCCGGGTTACCCGTTCGAATTGCCTCAAAATTTCGTCATTTTTTTATGCCCGCTATTACTACCATTAGCATTTTACTGCTTTTTTTATTGTGGAAATGCAAATTTTGATTTAATGAAAAAACGATTGTAAAATGATGACATTGAAATACTACTGGTGTACAGTGGTGTAAAAACAGTGAGCATAGGGGTGGTTAGGTAATTTTTGAGCAGGGGGCTGTGCTAATGTTATGATGACATTGCGGGTTATTTCTAGTTCATCGCTGTAGCTGACAACGATTTTAATTAACAAAACTTTTCAGGACTTGCCCCTACTTAGTGGATCCATCCCCCCAGGCATTATTTTTGTAATACGGTACAGATTTTTCAAATGATTAAAATATTCTTTTATGGATAAAAATTTATAAAAATAATAATTACCCCCACCCCCCCAAATAATATAGCAGGTGTTTATTTCTTTTAAAGTATGGTGGGGATTGGAGACATATGTTAGTGGGAGGGGGGTGGTATATAAAAGAAATTGGCGCATCTCAAGCGAGGACAGAGATGAGCGGCGTATTTCAAAGCCAAGGTCATTTCTAGCCATTCCTAGTTATCAATCTTGTGTCCTATTTTGTGTCATAATGAGTGGATGGATCCAACCCCACCATTTATTTTCGTTATTATAGGGAAAATCATTTGACGATTGAATTTTTAAAAAAAGTATGGCGGAGATAGGAGTGGAGACACGTGTGCGTCCGTGGGGGGAGGGGGGCATTGGCTCGCTCTGTGGGTAACAACGATGAGCGGTGTATTTCGAAGCCAACGCGAAGGTCATTTCTAGCCCTTCCTAATTCCTAGTAAATAGTAGTTATCGGCGTTGTGTTTTATTTTCCTTTTTTTGAACACTTCAAAGAACTAAAACCCTTTTGTTTAAATAATTTTTGTTTCATTTTTCTGGAACAAAAAGAGTATTAAAATACTTTGTATTTGTCGAGAACGTGTTTTATTTCCCTTTAACGCTTATTTCTTTGTAAGCATTTTCATATTAATACGTATTTCACAATATTTATTTCAAACGAAAAGTTTTAATTTGATAAATTATTCTCCAGCCGAAATTTGAACACCCAAAAGCCACAGTTTAAATACTGGTGGTAAAAATATTGCCGTAACATTTTTACGGGTACCCGAGCGCTATTTTACTACCCGGGTAATTGCTCGGCAACGGGTACCCGGGTCCTGGGTACCCGTTGACAGGCATAATCACTGGTAAACGTGTCTGTTGCCTTGCATCACATGTGCTAATAATCTTATGACGAATATGTTAAGACGTTTGAAATATCAATCAAACACAAGTAGACACAACGATCTGAACCAGAGGTATGTAATATGATGTGTTAGCTTTACACACTTTCAGGTGTGGTATACGCTCGCGAAATGAGGTATTTCACTCTTGACAAAATGATGCGTTTGTCTTTTTGAAAGAGAAGCAGAAAACAAAGGTTTTACGGTATAACACTGTAGAACTTTCAACACAACTTAAAAGAATAATAATTTTATCTTTAATTTCTCTGTTCAATCTATTTTATAACAGAAAAAAGCGAACTTGTGGAAGTAACAAAACACATTAATTAAATGGGGCCTTTCTAATTATTTTATTCTTTTAACACAAAAGACAATGAGTTATGCACTTTTTAAATGCAATTATATCAAATATATATTCTGTGTTTGATTTTAAATCTACATTTTTCTAAGCTTTTCGGCATCTAAATGTATCACAAGATGGTACTCTGAGTGCTCTCATTTTTATGACATTTCTTACTTACATCGCGAAGACTAATGCGGAGGTAATTTGTGGTTTTTCTTTATTAAATTAAATTATAACTAGTTCACTATTTAAATAAGATTGTTCATACCTATAAGACATAGTTTAAGAAAAATATTAATAAAACTTTAACAACTAGCAAGTAATCTTACCAACCCAATCGTTTCAGTATCTGAATAGGTTATAGTTGTATTAATTAACCTAAGTATCAACATTGGTACTATGTGTTACAAATGACCTCACTATCTGCATTGGTTATATGTGTTACAAATGACCTCACTATCTGCATTGGTTATATGTGTTACAAATGACCTCACTATCTGCATTGGTTATATGTGTTACAATGACCTCACTATCTGCATTGGTTATGTGTTTTACAAATGACCTCACTATCTGCATTGGTTATATGTGTTACAAATGACCTCACTATCTGCATTGGTTATATGTGTTACAAAAGACCTCACTATCTGCATTGGTTATATGTGTTAAAATGATCTCACTATCTGCATTGGTTATATGTGTTACAAATGACCTTACTATCTGCATTGGTTATATGTGTTACAAATGACCTTACTATCTGACCTCGAAATATGCAATGGTTATATTTTTTACAAGTGACCTCACTATCTGAATTGGTTATTGATGTTACAAGTCTACTCGCTATCGGAATCAGTTAGTTAATACAAGAGATATATCTAAATTTGTTAGAGTTGCTACAAATGACCTCACACACTATTTCGGTTAGAATTAATACAAATGACTTCATTACCTAAATAGGTTAGAGTTACTACAAGTTACCTCACTATTTGAATAGTTTATAGTAGCTAGAAGTTCTCACTATCTGCACTGGTTAAAGTTGCTACAGGTAGCCTCACTATCTTAGTTGTTTTGAGGAGCTACGTGCGACGTCAGTATCGTTAATGATTTTATGTGTAACAAGTTACCTCATGAACATATAGTAATAATATAAGTTATCATAAATTTACTCATGATCTATGGCATGTAGAGTTATTAAAAGAACCATTTATTCCACTTATTTAGTTAAATTTGTATATTTAAAAAAATTAAACTAACGATGTAAAAGGTAAGGTAACCTTAAGTTTAATATTATTTTAGCTATTTTTTATTAAAAAACCAGCATGACGGCGCTATAACAGGAGCGGTTTGCTATGATGACAAGCGATGCTGTAATCCAGACGAAACTTACTTTAAGTTGGTGAATAAATTAAGACCAGTAAAAACATTCTGCAAGGATATTCATAACTTTACTCATTTAGATGAAAGGATTACTTTACGAAGGGGTAAGTGTTCGTAGTAGTTGTTCAACATAACCCATTAAAAAAAAATCTGACAGATACACTATGAATTATTGTTTTACAAATACAAGTAGTGAAAAAATTCATTTTAGATCCTATGTCTTGTGATATATTATACGTCATGATGGATGACGCAAAAAATAAAGGAAATAGTTGAAAAATGTAACATACAAATATAGAAGTTGAGTTATTTCATGATTTAATGATGCGTGATGCTAGGTGCTATATTAAATGACAACAGAAAGAAAAAATCAGTTTTTAAAAAATTGATGAAGAAACATTTATTTTCATAAAATCCAGTTGCTTTAACTATAGGAGACAATTGTAATTTGAAATGCATTTAGTAGTAGTGAATTTTTTTTTTCTTTCTTTTCTTTTTTTTTTTTTTTTTTTTTTGCAGTCGTGTTCAAGTATTACAATTATTACTTTATTCCTCATGAATCGTTTTAAAATATTTCTTTTTGCTTTAATTTTTAGTTCCTTGTGAAAATTTTTTGTGCATGCTATATACGAAGCAGACATGTTTGTTTTCACAGGGTATGTCTATGGAACATATTTTTCCGTCCCATCCCATCCAATGGCAATTAATGCCTGTCCCATCCCATACCATCCCATGGGATTACTATTATAATATTAATATTGAATAGATTTTTTTTTTTTAAAATTAAGAAATGTATGACAGTTTATGTTTTGTTTAAAATAAATAGAACCATATAACAAAGAGACATGCCAAACAAACAAAATGTATTAACTCTATGACATATTCAGTATCATTCCGTTTTACCGCTCGTCAAAATGAGAAAAATCTAGACAAGCCTTTAAATACATGGGACATACAAATATGTGCTGTCCCATCTCATCCCATGGGGCATTTCCAATGGGAATAACATTGCTGCAGTCATCACGTGTATTCAAACATATTACGTCCGAATAGCTCTATATCCTTATATCATCTATATAGTTTCGTACTCTATAAATAAACATTAGTCTTTATGATATTAAAAAAAAATCCATGTAAATACAGTTCTGTATTCATAACTTAGCTCTTGTAGCTTTTGATTTTATGATTCAATATATACATTTTTTTCCATTCAGGTATGCTATGTAAGAACAGTGTTTATTGTGTTCTCGGCTGTTGCACTCTAGCACCGTACAATGTTAACCAACCGTATAGAAAGGAGTGTAAACTGCCTCTGCGTCATGATGAACCATTTTATGATTGTTTCAGTGAAAGACTGTAACAATGAGGAATCGATATGAGTGTTGGTTTGAAGCTAAAAGCCTTCACAGATGACATATAAACAAAATGATGTTGAGCATTTCAACTGTTTTTACTTATTGATTGATATTTGAAATTAAAATTCTAAGTAAAGTGTTTAATTGAAAATTCATTAACAGTCGAGAAAAAATATCAGTTTCTTGTAAAAATATAAGCAGTTAAACCTTCAAAGAATTATAGAAAAATCTTTAAAAGTTTCATTTTAAAATTGAAACTGTGTTTTATATAAAAAACATAATTTATTGCAAAAACATGGGTTTTAAGATTTGAGTTATTTCAAGAAGATGGAATTTTAAAATATTTAAAGAAAAAAAAAAGTTTTTTTTAGAAAATTGATTGAAAAGGCTTTTTGAAAAAGGAATGTAACAGATAATTATTACACTTGGCTTCAATGTTGTTTGGTCCATTCCCCCCCCCCCAAATATAACATATTTTTGTTTGAATAATTTCGAATTGAAGTTAATGAATTACAACCTTTCACCTGAAGGGCATATAATAACAAGAGAAACAAAACAATACCTTTAGAACCGTTTTTTTAAAATGAAAATTATTTCCTACATTATTGACCTCTTTAGCTGATGCCAACTTTATGCTTTTTTTTTTTTTAACTGACACCTTTGTCGAAATTAGTATCGTCTATCTTCATTATATTACTTTAAAAAAGCTCAACGAGTGCTCATTTATTATAACTAATATTAATTTTGTAAAATGTATTTGAAAAAAAAATGATCAGTCATCTAGAAAACAATAATAAACGAGAACCAATTCAGAAAGGGCTGACCGATTAAATACTCGAAAATATTCAAAACTACCAATATTAGCACCTTAAGTTAAGTCATTGAACTTTGAAATCCTAAAAATTAAAAGATCTGAGTAGTAATGCGTCATACGCCAATGAATTTCAACTTTGAAATACAACGCAAAGTTAACCTAATACAACCTTTATATATATTTTTTATACATATATATTTTTATATAGACATACGCATAAATTCAATTCTACATTACCATATGCATGAAAAAAAAAAGTCTGGTACGTTCTTCCCGTCCAGAATTAGGGCGTGGCATGGGCTGTCAGAGGAAACCAAGAAAAAACAAACAAACAACATTTAACATTTAAAACTATTTAAAAAACTTAATTACTAGACATAAATCATTAATAAGTGTATGAAGCAATAATCTTTTGTTAGAATGAACGTCTATTATCTATGCGATAAGAATAACAAGAATTTTGATGGGACAAATGATCCCCCTTGGGCATAAAAGTTGTCTGTTAATGGAAATATGTATCATAAGGAGAATATACTTGCCCCAATGGAAACAATTTATAAGTTGATGTTTTCAATTTACAATTAATATTAAACTGTAATTATCAATTTTCACCATAGGCATTGCTGCTTGTCCGTCGTGTGATGCGTATTTCATTAAACCATTTCATTGAATCAATACTTTTAGTTATGTCTGAAATAAAAAGGATTTATAGTAACAGACGTGAGATTCAAAGTTTTAAAAAAATGATTATATTAAAGATTATTTTGTTAACATTTGAATCTTTGATTAAGTCTAAAGAAAATATTCAGTATTACATCTGCAACCATATTAACTTTTAACCCTTTTGGTTCTAGTTAATGTGGTTTATTTTTCAGGACTGATTGCCCTCCCCCCCAACACACACACACTTTTTCTCATACTTTCGTCTTATCTTCCAAATAAGTTATTGAAAAGAATGGATTTGGAAGTGGATATAATATGATACATTCATAAATTGCATTTAAATATCAAACAATAAAAAAATTTTAATAGTACTATTATTGTTCTTTAAAAATGAACAAATTGTAGAATTTATATAATGCAGTGGCGTCGTGAGGGTGGCGTACAATTTTACTGTTCGATTTTATGTTCGAAAAACAAAGAATACGCATTTCTTTCAACTAGAAAGAAAGTAAGAATTACGATGATATACCTTAAACACCATAATTTTAATTTTTTAAAATAGTAAACTTTCAATAATAAAAAAATTCCAGCACACAAACAACATTAAAACAAATGAGGAAATAAAAGAAACAGTCGCAGCAGAGAGATTGTTAAAAAGGTTGGATATAAAGCCATTTTGGCTTTAACACACTAACAGCATGAATGAATCCCACCTCACTATATCCTCCACCTTATTGGGGTGGGGGGAGTACAATTTTTCTCAAGTTTTCTTTGTTATTTTTTAAGAAGAAAATTTTGAATTCATTGTCTTTGAATCAATATTTTGTGATATTTATTAAAGACATGCAAGCATGGATATGTATGTTTGTATATAAATACTCCCCCGGTTACGACGGTCTCATCCCGACTTACGCTGTTTCATGGTTTCAAACGAGCCAACATAAAGAATAATAATTACACGTTGTTCATTTTTTTAAATGTTTTTTTTTAACGTTTGTTTTTCATGGGGCTACGAATTGTTTTCTCTATTTGAAACAAAAAAGTTATAAAAAATATGTATTATTATTTCAACCTACAACTCAAGTTTGCGATTTTTTTCATGGCGAAGTTTTCAATCAAGTCAGTAAAGCTAAATAAGCTTAAAAGTTCTTTTTCAACAATCATTAGAGAGAGCATATTCAGTCTTGGTTTTTCAATACGAATTCTAACTCATTTTTGTATTCTTTTCAACTTTGAAAGGGATCGCTCTCTGTTGCAGTTTGAAGTCATCATTGAGAGATAGATACAAATTGCGATGCTACATTTGAAAATATATAAAATTTAGCTCATTCAAAAGCAGCAAAAATTATTTTCAGCTATTTTCACTTGTTTTGAGTTTCGCATTGTGCTACTTCCTTTTCCGTACCCCAAGCCTGGGGCTGGACAATAAGTTTTTAAAGAGTTCTGAGAATTGGACTAATTGTGAAGGTAAGCAGTCTTTGAAATCACTTTGATATTCTTCACTAACTTGGCTGCTGCCCATCGAATGGCGTCATTGTTGAGCTCAGAATGGATGATTTTATATGCGCTTAATCGATGTTGTGGAGCTTCGAAAAGGTTGTCAATGATTACCATAAATACCATTTTGGTGATATCAAACTGACAATTTCTCTTCGTTGAGTCTTATCGATTATTTATACTTTTTTTTGTTCCACGGACTTGTCATTTCCTTTGTCTTCATATAAAGCAAATTAAAAATGCTGCCTCACACTCAATGAGAGACTTCAAATACTTGGCTGAAATCAAAGATAGTCTGGGCTCTTGGAGGGATAAATTCGTTTTCTGAAATCTCTCTAAAATTGTCTCCCAAATTCAACATAGCGACTTTAAGTTGTTTAAGTTCCTTCCGAACTCTTTCTGCTTCAAGTTTACAGACACGGGGCTGATTTACATTTGTTGCTAATTCTTTCAGTGCTGCAATATTTGTGAGTGATTTGTTTTGTTATATTGACATGGTATGAGCGTGCGAGTTGACAGAGTATGAAACACGTGGTTTGTGCTGTTAACGGAAAATATTGTGTTGTCGTGAAGGGAGAGGATGGGTGGCTATTAATGTAAGGTTTGCTATGTAACAGAAGTTGATTCTAAGATTCATTAAATATACTTGTTACCCAGACCATAAGGAGTTGAAATCGTGTTTCTCGACTTGCAAGTTCTTTTACAATATTATCATAGTATGAGTTATAAACACACCTTACAGCAGGGTCGGCTTTAGGCATAAGCAAACCGGCAACCACATTTGGCCTCCGACTAGTCTCATTATTAATGGGGCCTCGCACAAGAATATTTCAATTTTTATTTTATAATTTCCTGTTACATTTTAATCCCCCAAATTCACTTCGATTAGGGCCTCCAATTCCCAGCTAACAGCATTATGTCGGGCTGACCATCTTGTGTCGGACAAGGCTTTGTTAACATGTATCACTTTTATGTGTTTTGGAAGTATCTGTCGACGATAAGTAGATGCAACAAGCCAGGTATAAACATTTAGCAGAAGACAACTGCTCTACGTTTCCCAACCAAGTGAAGGGAATAAGCTGTACACGGCACAAAATGAGCAGCACTGCACTTCTTACAAAGATTAGCCCAGACTCTGTTATACTTCCTACTTATAACTGCAGCATTGACTTATGACTGTCCAAGGCATTTTCAGGGATTCATACAAATATGGGCCCACCTTTATTATACATTATGATAACATTTAAAATATGGGTGGCCCTGGCTTTAGCCCGCTCAGCCCACTCCATTTAATCAACCATAGGGGGAGTGGTCACGCATCTGTGACGTTGTGTGACTAAGGAGCGAGTGTGTTTTAAAATGTGACGTCACATCAAAAACCCGCAACTTTAAATAACAGTCCCCTTAAATATTTGATTGTTTACAATTTATTTAATGACGTTTTCAATAGCTTCCTGCATGTTACGATACTACAGTGCATACTTACACTGAATACATATTTAAATGACAAAATACTTATTTGCAACATGCTAATTTTGATTGAGAAAATTATGGCTTTGGAGAGGGGTGTCTAATCTTTGTGACGTCATAGTGGAACAAAGGGTTGGGGTTTACGTTTTTGTGACAAAGTATGACGCGGCTGAAGGGGGGGGGGAGAAAATTTGTAACCTCACGTGACGTCATTTAAGGACGTCCCCCTTAAATAATGAAGGGGTGACACCATGAGCTTCCGCACCTGGTGACACTAACCCTAGCGATACCCCTGATATAATGCATTTATTAATATTGACAATGTAAGATAAAAATTTTCGGAGGATAAACTCGATATGGTTTATTATGTTGAGTTCAAAATAGTTGAAAAACGTTACAACATGTTCCCACTTTTAACAAAAAGATCATTGAATGGTATGAGAATGCGCACTGAACCAAAAAATAAACAATAATACTATTAGGCCTACAATTACATACAGCATTAGAATATAAAAAAAGAAACAATTATAGACTAACAAGCGTAGTTGAAACAACAAAGTTTCAAATCTAACCAAAAAAATATGGACCGGAAATTAAAGCGGATGAAAATAATTAAGAGAGTGAATAACATTAAAATTTACTCCACGTTTAAGAAGCCGACTGACTCATTGTATAAGTAATCTGTTACAACATAAAGAAAGGTTTCAAAGTCCATTAATCTTGTCATCGCAATTTCAATTAAATCCTTGTAGACAAACATATACATTCATTAAAAAGAAATGTAAACAAACAAGCATTATATATATATATATANAGCTCCACAGCAAATGTTTCAAAATCGGAAAGTTTTTTTTATATTTTTTTTTTCAATAGAAACTTATTTTAGAATACAGTGAAACACTAGTTATTTTTTATTTTTATTTTTAAAAGATATATATTTTGTCTTGCTTTTGTTTTATTTTCTTAAGGGATTAAAACAAATCTAATGATTTATATAATTTGTTATTTTTAATGTATTTATATATATACTTTTTTAAAATTTTTTTGTCCAATTACATAATTTTATACTTCTATGACCCAAAAAATATAATAACAAAGGGAAAAAATGCTTTCCAAATAAAAAATAAATAAAAAATTGTATGAAAATAATTGTTCAAATAAAGAACGTTCGATGTAGTGAGTAAAGTTTACAGTTTTTATTAATTGTTATTGTTTAAATTCTTGTTGTCATATTTGTGGACATAATTTAGGTAGTTAAAATAAACAAATGCTATACTTCCAGAAGAAAATAAAACAGGTTGTTAACAATTATGTAACATTCAATTATGTCACACACTAGTATTACATGTAATGTAACATTGGTTAGAGTAATGACTAACAAAACAGTTTCCTTGCTGCTAATTGTTAATTAAATAACACTGAAATTTTTTATAGAGGTTTAAAGGTTCATTAATAGTCCTTTAGTTTCTGATGGTGACGAATGCGGAAATATACTCTTTATTAAAATAAAAAGGAAATTAAACTTTAAACAACACAAAATCTGAACGTTCAACTTCAAAAATCTTTCAATACAAAATAAAACGTATGAATATTTTCACACCTATCTATTAGATAAGTCGATGAATATCAATTTTCCATAACTGAAATAGAGTATTTAATATATTTCTTTTTTTTTCTATTTAAACTTTGTTTTTCAACTTTTGACCGCTTCTTCAAGTTTTGATAAACTAATGGGAACATTATATTTACTTTATTTTAAACCAGATTAACAGTAAATGGGCCTGAAATTGGTTCAAATTATTTTATTTAAAAATATTTTTGGCAAGCTTCGATAAAAAATCACTTTAAAACATGTGCCATTAAGTAGGCACTTTCGTTTATTTTTAGGTCCTCTTAAAGATTTAAAGTTCTATTGTTTGTCTAAGCCAAATAAGCAATGGTCACACGGTTTGAATTTGTTAGTATATAAACCAGGGCTGTTATAGATTACTTTAAATTTAATCATTACATTTTGAAAAAAAAATACCGAATAATTAATCGATAATTTTGATTAAAGCTGAAAATAAAATGTATGACGTCACTAAACTGAAAATTTCATAAAATGCCCATAGCTAAAATTTGTATTTAAAAAATTAATTATTTTTATGAGGTATATTTAAATATAAGTATATCTACTTCAATTTAGTGTCAATGAATTTTAATTTCTTATTGTTAATTAAGTAAAACCAATGTTTATTTTTTATATAATTTCCTTATAAAAATTGCTCATTAAAAATTTTGCTTTTTATACATCTTTTTTTTTAAATGGAGAAGATTGTAAGTAAAGAAAAAAAAACAACATAAAGGAATATTATTCATTATTTATTAAGAAATGGAAAAAATGTTTTAAATATTTTCTTTAATTTTAATCGCTATTTTATAGTTTAAAAATAATTTTAATCGATACAATTTTTAACGATTAATCGAGAAAACAATATATAATTTCTGCCGCTATAATATAAACAAAATTTTATAATACAATATATTTTCTATAGATTTAAATGGCGATTTTAACGAGCTCGTCATTCATAGATATATGATTTCGATTAGACCGGTAAAATAACTGTAGAATCAGAGTATCATTTGTTTTAAAAAAAAATCAAAATATGCATACAGTTATGAATCTGAAATATTATAATGATAGTTTCTACATACATTTGCTAAGCAAGTGACATAATATATATATATATATATAAACAAGAAAAAATAATATGGTGTGTTTGAGATTTTTGAAACTCTTAAATACATTTTAAAACTTGTGAGTGAAAATTACAAATATACAATTTTAAGGTTTAAATAAATTTGAAAAATGTACAAAAGCAGTGTAAAGAGCTTTAATCCAGTTTTCTGTGAGAAAGAGTAATAATAAAAATTATGTCCGAAATCTTAAAAACGTAATGTATATAGTCTAGAAAAAAATCGTTTTTATGGCGCAAAATAATTTTGTATAGCGTCTATGTTACCAAACTTAACGTAGATCTATGTGTCAAACTCGATTCGCAGTTCATGAAAAAGCACATCTCAGAAAGAAAATGGACACTGTCTTCTAATACTCACCGACGACGTAGGGCTGTTGACAAGTGATCTAGTGTTCACAGGCTTCGACTATTAGGGAATTAAGGTGTTCCGCCATGCCCAGCCATAATTATTTTGGTAACTACTACCAAGTGCCTATCGGAGCTGGGAGGATTCAGGGGCATCCTTAGCCACGTAAACAAATCCCTTTATTTAAGAGATTGAAACCATGACTATTTGTGCTCAAGCCAAACGCACGATGAAAAAGTTATTAAACTTTCAAAAGTTTATAAAAAATTTTTTTAATAGTATCCACATTATATGACATATTTTGAATTCTTATATTTAAAATTAATGCATTTTAAAATCATTTCTAATTTTCAAACAGTAAATAATATTATGTAATTATAACAAATAAAAATAGTTTTTACATATTTTTTATTATTATTTTTTTTATATTTTAAAAAAAAGTGCATGCGGGGGGGGGGGCGTTTCAATATTTATGCTTGAAACACACTAATATTTTTATTGTATAATTAATCACATTAGTTCCTTACTTAACCTATTACTCTTTCGCATTTAATTATTTTTAAAACTCATGGATAGAACAAAGAAGTATACATTCATGCTCATGCATGTCGTAGATCATTATCCCAAATTTACATCATATTACTTTCATAGAAATAACACTTTTCTTTATTTTATTTTAAATACAAAATGTTTCAAATGATCTTTTGATGGTGTACAACATTAAGATTTCGCTTAGTTTTACGATTGCTAGCAGTAATTCAACCTCAACTTTTCCGCAATTTTACCGATAAGAATGATGTCATATGTGATCTTTACCCCATTTTCCGTCATAAAACACAACTTTACTAATAATAATTATGGAATTTCTATTAATATTCGAAAAAGGTAAAGCGTATGCATTTATTATAATTATTATTTTAATTTTGTATTTTTGTGCATGCTAAAACCAAATCAAATATTAAAATAAGTTTTGTATATTTTTAACGCAATTTCCCATGGGGAAAAATTGCGTTTATACATTTGAAATGTCTATAGACCGTGATCCTGCACCTCCTACTGAACTATAACAGATGGAGAGTTGGGGTCATTTTGCAAATAGGTAAAGGAGGTGGCAAGGATGTGCAAGGAAAAACAAATATACGGAAATTATTTACTGGATTTGCTGTAGAAGAAAAAACAACAAAAACATAATAAGTACTTTGTCATTTTTTCGCCAACCATAACATCTATCGGGTTGAAATAAACGCCAAACGATAGCTTATAATATTTAGAACAATGTTGAAGAAGAATATCTCGGAAAATATACGCTCGTTCGACTCCCATATTTTTGGCACCAACTCTTGAAAGCAACTTGTTTGTTGACATTCAAAATTATTGATTTGAAATGACGTTTAATTTAATATCGAATGATAGTTAATGGGGTTTTCCCGCATTGTGAATGTTAATGTTAGATTGTCGCGTTATGCCCATTATATTGAAACATTTTTAGAGTAAGGGGTTATGACAACATATTTGTTTTCCGTTCTGAAATAATTTTTAAAAGGATTCTTAATGTCATCTAGAATGTTTTCCCTTGAGTAAAAAAAAACATGGGACATTCTTTTTGAAATAAGCGTTTAAATTGTCATTCGAGTTATTATTATTGTTTATAATAAACAATCATTAAACAAGCTGAGTCTGTGCAATTTTTTGTTCTATATAATTTTTAAATTTAACAATTAAAAACAAAAGGAATATAAAATTTCATATAGCCTTGTTTAACTTCTGGCACTTTCAAAAATGAAACAAAAGATACTTAAATATCGCAGTATTCTATTTTAAAAGATTTTTCTAAAATATTTCTAAGTTTGTATCCTTAAGGATATTGAATGATATATTCTCTTGGCATTATTCATGCATTAGGTATCTTCAGCTATGTTGATATACAAAATATCGTCTGATTTGTAACTTTCTTGATCATTTAATTCTCATTAATAAATAAACTTGTGTAATCTATAACTGTGATATATGTTTCTTCTTCTAAATTCGAGCTATCTACAACTGTTATATATTCATCATTCCATTCAAACTCTTTAATTCGAAATTGTGTGTAATGAAAGTCGCCAGAAATAGTACGGTCCAACATGTCATAGGAATTTTTTATTTCCATATCATTTTCTCCCGCATGGCTTTCAGGATTATTCATTATTGTTTCTTCTAAACTATCAAAATGGCCTCTTCCACCATTTGTAAAAATTACTATGTCGTGATGTTCATTGTTTACATCTGTTGCATTAGTTGTGGCTCCCTCTTTTAACTCAATCTTCTCATAAATTATATCCTCATACATTGCATCGTTATTTGTCATTGGCATATTTTCTCGATTATAAGAATCTGTAAAATAAAATGAACATGTATATTATTTTATAGATGATTGAATTTAAAATTATAAACTCACAATTTTTATTCGCAATTATTAGATGACTAAAATTAAAATTTGTTATTTTAAATGAGAAAACTTTCTTTATTGAGTAAATGTACTTCAATTTATTTATGATTTTAATATGAGAAACATAAATTTTCACATTCTGTAATTTGAAAAAAATTAATTTTATCATATTTTTTTCTGCATTTTAATTTGTAAATAAATTTTTAATGACAATCCAAACAGTTTAAAGTATTTTAGGTATTAATAGCATTTTAATGTGCACATAGATCTCAATGCAATTTTAATAGAAATTAATTATACCTTACCATTTTTCTTACAATAACACCAAGCGAAAACACCAATGATTACTATAAAACCAATTAATGTACATCCAATAATCACATATAACTTTAACCCAATGGAAGTATCCTGCTGTCTATTAAAATTGTTAAATTTATCAGTGACATTATATGTTCTGATGCTGGTTTTAGATTCTGTGAAATTATATTTAAAAAAAAAAAATTAATGTTTTTTATGCACAATAAGTCATACATATTATGTTTTTAAGTAAAGAGGAATTTAAGTATGGTAACAAAATTACAAATTATATTATTGATTTTAGTTTGAATATTTAAAATCTAGGGCTTAGAGTGATTAAAAAAATTGTTCGATAAATAGGGGAAAAAAATTTATCGCTCAATCAATTAAATTTGATTAGTTATATTTTATAATGTTAAGTTGCGATTGCTTTTTCTGAAAATTCGTATAAATCGCGGTAATTCCATGGCTCCCAAATTTTGTCATTTAATACAGCAAATTCCTTCTGCGATTCAAGACAAGCGTTTTTTTTTTTGTTTTTTTTTTAAATTTACTTATGCCTGTCTAAAAAATACAAATAAATCAATGGGAAAAAGAATGTAAGTTAAAAAAAAAAATATTTTCTTAAATTTTAAAGCCATCAAATTATTTTCAATTGACGATCAATTAATTAATTAATTGTTAATTCCCGCAGTCAGATTAAACACTAAAACTTTTATTTCATAGCCTAAAATCATGACTTAAATAGAATTAAATCTGTGTAACTTCTCTCTAGAATATATAAACTTTGTCAATATTTAACTACAAATGCTGTCATTAATTACTACGTCCTTTCCTGTGTTTTACACAATTTTAAAAATTGAAACCTTTTGATGCTATTTTAATTTTATGTAAATTATTTACATATTTACACTTATTAATTAAAATTTAAATTTAATTAACTTTCATAAATAAAACACACGTAACTATATGTATTAGAAAAAAGGGAATTATAAGTCATAGTATAGTTATTAACATTTAGATTTTTTATAAAATATTTTTACAAATATTTATTTTGGAAAAAAATAGTTATGTTTGTTCTAGTAACTAAAAAACGTTCATAAATTTAAATTGAATCTCTCTTATGATACTAGCCATTAAATATTACACTTTTATGTAGGCAATTTTTTTATTTAAAAAATGGAGTACAAACCTCTTAGTACTGAAAAGCTATAAGTTAATATTTGACCGATATTATTATCGATCATCAGTAAGTAATTAGTCTCTTCGTTTTTCTCCTCAAAGTCAATTGTCAGATTCACTCTTCCGAATGGCATGATGTCCACAGTATATTGTATGTTGTATCCATCAGTAAAAGCATTTCCATCAGTAATGTTTTTGAAATTTATTACATTTACTGTGTCTTTTATTATAAAATAATTTACAGGCTTGGGATATCCATATATATCAATAAGCACTGAAAGGTTAGTGCCTCTGTGTGGATCAAACCTGATAACAATTGGCATTTCAACTTGATGCTTAAATCGAATGGGGCCTGTGGATAAAATTATTAATGTCATAATCTAATTTATTAAAATAATGCAAACAAATTTTAAAACCTCAGCCAGCGCTATTTTATATTTATTTTTTAAAAATAATAGCAATACAAATATTTTAAAGAACGACGTACAAAAACTGGGCTTTCAATGATTAATTTAGATTTTATCTTTACAGTTTTAATACAAAAAGACTACATTCGGCATCCTTCCGTCTCGCGAGACGATGGTGCATCACTGTTGGGTTGGGTTGCATTTTCTCGAGTGGCTGTGCAGTCCTATCCTTGAGTGACAGTCTTTGCCACAGTTTTTACACACGAGTTCTGTGCTTCCAAATGTTTTGGCCGTTCTCCTAGCTCTTCTGTCTGCAGCCTCCTCCATTCTTCGCTCCTCGGCTACTATGACGCCCTCTTTGACAACTGTGCGCCACGTAGATCGGTCTTCTGCCTTACACTCCCAGTCACTTGTATGTATTTTGGCTGCTTTCATGTCCCTTTGACAGACATCTTTAAATCGCAAGCGTGGGCGACCTGTTTTCCTCTTTCCTGAAGCAAGTTCACCATACAGGAGGTCCTTCGGGATGCGGCTGGGGCTCATTCTTTTGACATGTCCTAGCCACCTCAGGCGTCTTTCACTAAGAATTGAGAACATGCTTTGGGTATTGGCACGCGTTAGGACCTCACTATTAGGCACTTTTTCTTGCCATTTAATACCAAGGATGCGGCGCAAGCATCTCAAATGGAAGCTGTTAAGCTTACGCTCTTGTGATGTATAAGTGGTCCATGTCTCGCTCCCATATAGTAGTGTACTGATGACACAGGCTCGATAGACGCACGGTTTGGTTTTCTCCGTTAGCTTGGTGTTTTGCCAGATCCGCTTATTTAGTTTAGCCATTGTTGCGGCTGCCTTGCCAATTCTGCTGTTTATTTCTTCTTCAATGGACAGTGTATTGGAGACCTTGGATCCCAAGTAGGTGAAGCTGTCCACAACCTCCAAGTTTTCATTATCGATATTTATGGTAGGAGGAGGTCGAGTGTCTTGGGCNACCAAATTCTTTGCAGGCATTGGAGAAGCTTGACACGAGTTGTTGCAAACCAGATTCTGTATGTGCTGTTAGTGCCGCATCATCCGCAAATAGTAGCTCTCGAATTAGGACATCCGTCGTTTTGGTCTTGGCTCGGAGGCGGGCAGTGTTGAAAAGTCCTCCATCAGCTCTGGTATGTAACCAGATTCCCTCACTGCTATCCTTGAATGCGTATCGAAGAAGTACAGAGAAGAATATTGCGAAGAGTGTTGGTGCGAGTACACAACCTTGTTTAACTCCGCTGCTGACAGGGAAGGCCTCTGACTTAGCTCCATCGAACTGTACTGTGCCAAGCATATTTTCATGGAACTGTCTGATGATGGCAAGTAGGTGAGGGGGACATCCAATTTTTGCCAGTATTTGGAATAGCCCGTTGCGACTGACTAAGTCGAAGGCTTTTGTAAGGTCCACAAATGCAATGTATAGTGGCATCTGCTGCTCTCTGCATTTTTCCTGGAGCTGTCGTATGGAGAACACCATGTCTATGGTAGACCGACCGGACCGGAAACCACACTGAGATTCTGGATAGACGCGGGATGCTAGGCTTTGTAAACGTTTTAGTATAACGCGGGCAAAGGTCTTTCCTACAATACTAAGGAGTGAAATGCCGCGATAATTATTGCAATCACTCCTATCACCTTTGTTTTTATATAGTGTCACTATATTTGCATCCTTTAGGTCTTGGGGGATGTAGCCCTGTTCCCAGCAGAGGGACAGAATCTCGTGCAATGGTTGGAGTAAAGCTGTCTTGCCACTCTTTAGAACCTCTGGTGGTATTCCATCATTCCCAGGCGCTTTTCCACAAGCTAGACTGTCAATTGCTTTGCTCAGCTCTTCCTGTGTGGGCACGACATCAAGTTCTTCCATGAGTGGCATATCTGGGATGTCATCTAGAGCGGTGCTGGAGACTGTGGTAACTGTTGAATACAATTCCAGATAATGCTCAACCCACCGTTTTAGCTGTGCTGCCTGGTCTTGAATAATTTCTCCATTTTTGGACTTTAGGGGAGCAGCTTTTGACGTCAAGGGGCCCGTTGCCTTTTTGATGTTTTCGTACATGACTTTTGCATTGCCCATGTCTGCAGCTGATTGTATACTGGAACAGAGCTTAAGCCAGTAGGTATTGACACATTTACGTGCAACCTTTTGGGCAAGTGACTTAGCTGTTTTTAAAGCATGCAAATTGTCAGGTGTAGGCTTTTCCTTGTAAGCCATAAGAGCTTTCCTTTTTGCTTCAGTGACGGGTTTCATCTCGTCCCAATGTTCATCAAACCAGTCCGTGTTTTTGTGAGATTTTTTGCCAAAGGCTTGTATTGCGGATGTATAGATTGTGTCTCTCAGTTGCGTCCATTTGGAGTCAATGGTGACGCATGGGGACATCTTTGAGAGACTTTCCTTCACCTTGTCTTTGAACAGCTGCGCTATCGCAGGGTCTTTCATGCAGGAGGTATTGATGCGTGGACTTCCCTTTTTCTTTGTGTGGTACGAGTTTTTCCTCATTATTCGTACTTTGCTGGCGACAAGGGAATGATCCGTGTCACAGTCGGCACTGTGATAGCTGCGAGTGAGTAGGACGCTAGCTAGTTGTGCACGCCTGGTGATAATGAGGTCCAGCTGGTGCCATTGGTGGGATCGAGGGTGTCTCCAAGATACTTGATGTATATCCTTGCACTTGAAGAAAGTGTTGGTCACACACAAGCCTCGTGAGCAGCACAATTCCAGAAGCCTTTGTCCATTTTCATTTAACTTTCCTCTTCCAAATAGTCCAAGGCAGGTGGGCCAGGCTTCGTGGTCGCTCCCCACTCTAGCATTGAAATCTCCTAGGAGATAGATTGCCTCGTCTTTGTGGATGCCGGCTATTGCCTGGTCTAACGCTCCATAGAACTGGTCCTTCTCTTCCGGAGTTGAATAGAGTGTTGGGGCATACACACTAAGAATGTTTGCTGGGCCCGCAGTTGTTCTGAGTCTTAGAGTGAGGATCCTCTCCGTGCCTGATGACGGTGGTTCAATGGATGGTAGAAGAGTGTTTTTAACAGCGAAACCCACACCATGCTGTCTAGGTTCGTCTTTCGGTCTGCCTTGCCAGAAGAAGGTGTAATTGGCCTCTTTGAGTGAACCGTTGTCTGGGAGCCTGGTCTCCTGAAGGCATGCTATGTCAATCTTTAGCCTTTTAAGTTCTCTATCGATTATTCCTGTCTTCCGTGTGTCGTTTATGGACTGCAGATCATCAGTGATGCCGGGACACATAGTCCTCACGTTCCAGCTAGCGATTCGAAGAGCTGGGGTCTTCTTTTTCTTTTTTGTATTTCTTGGTGCAGGGCTTAGTGGCCCACTTGTTGAGTGGTACTCTAATCTCCACGCACCCAGTGGAGAAGGCAGGCCATGACGGGATAGCACCTATTTGACTGGGGGCTGCCCAGTTTGAGGCGGGCGGTAGCTATCCAGTGAGACATTGGTAGTCTCTCCCACCGTCGGAAGCAGCCCCTGGCGCCTAGCTCTACGTCAATTGAGCTTTGGCTTATAACCGGTAACTGCTGCTTCCCGTGTTTTGTCGACACCTTGCGGCGACGCTGGAGTGTCCTCTCCAGAGGTGATGCAAGCCTGGGCGGGTATTATGGAGAATTAGCTGCTGTCCATACAGCATATCCCCCCTCTCCACGTCAATGGTGTAACCAAGGGAACGACTTGCGTCGATGCAGCTTGGCTGCCATTGGCGCCGCAGGAGCTGCCGGTATGTACATAAGTCTTATGTATAGACCGCCTGTAGGTGCTCCAATTCCTGATTTTCTTTCAGGGTTTACTCCCTTAGCCTTTCCCGCAAGGCAGGTATAGCCGCAAGGCAGCGGAGGATTTGTATTCGGAGTTTCCTTATCCTAGATGAAGTACCAGCCAAGGTTTTAACGAGCATCATCTACCCGTAGGGTTGCCAGAACCGGGGTTTGAACCCGTGACCGATTTTTTATTTTAGAATATTTTTTTTTTTGGTGCCGCAGCGCACTAACACTTTGACCACCGCGCCCCCGCGCAAGAAACACAGACCTACCTATAAACTCAGTCACCAGAAACACAGACTTATAAACTCAGTCCCAGAAACACAGATCTACCTATAAACTCAGTCCCAGAAACACAGACCTACCTATAAACTCAGTCCCAGAAACACAGACCTATAAACTCAGTCCCAGAAACACAGATCTATAAACTCAGTCCCAGAAACACAGACCTATAAACTCAGTCCCAGAAAAAAAGACTATTGATCTTTAAATTCGATGAAAGCAAGAAATTAACATTTTTTATATCAAAACTAACACTTATTAAACGTTCTTGTTGAAAATTTAAATAACATTGGAATGTCTCCTTTATATGTATGACATTGTTAACCCAACTGAGCAAAAAGACAAATATGTTGACCTAATTTGGTTCAAGTGATAATATAACAAGCCGAGCGGAACAAGCATTCAAATGGAACTGAGGTAACTGGTATGTACAAAGCAGTCTTGGAAGAAAATGGCGTCATCTGATTTCAATGTTCATTTATTTTCCACTATTGTAGAGGCTAAATGGAATAAGGAACTTATATCTCAATTTTGTAATAAAGTAATTCATCAGAAGAGCTGCCATCATTTTCTATCTCTGAGTCAGACTCCATTTGTGCCATTAGCTTAATGCGCTTATTATTGAAAAGTGGGCAAAGTGTTAGAGCCATGGTAGGCAACCTTTTGTCAGTCAATAGCTTAAAATATTGTTTTCGTGTAATCGTAAGGAAATATATTATTTATCGGCAACTTTTTATTATTTTTATGTTCATTTTAATTTTTTTTAACTTCCATTGATTTAAAAGTCATGGACGATTAATCGTTAAAAATATTTAATCTTTTAAATGTGTAACGATTCATCGATAATATTCGCAGCCTTAGTAAAAAAACATATTTTTTTACTCGCATTTTAATTTCTTATAAGATTATATATATTAAAAACTCATAACGTGTTTTTGATAAATGGAGGCAGATTCTGCCTGGCAGTCGTTTAATTTTGTTATAAAATACAGTAACCAGATTTAAAACAGGTCACGATTCTAGGACTACTGAAAATACTTTATGTACCGAAACAAGACGGAAACGTTCAGAACTAAAATATTTTTACAATTATATTTCTTTGTGGCAAAAAGTAAATAGCACACTACAAATTACAAAAAAACATAACAACAATTTAACGAAAAATAACGTTTTTCTTAATATTTTTCTAACATAGCTGATATATTTTCAAATTTCTACTTACCCTTACTAAGTGTTTAAGATAATAATAAATGTACACTATGTGTTGTGTTTAGTTTAAAATAATTCTCCAGGACTAGCTATCTGGAAATTTAGTTCTGGATCTTGAAACATGCATTTAAAAAGGTAACAATTATAATAAGGAAATAAGTGTTAATCCTAAATTACGATGTCGGATAAAATATGTAAAAATTAAGAGCATTAATAGGCTATCACATTGAAGAAAGATATTTTTTTTTTCACTCGACGACAAAAAAATCTTATTCTCTTAAAATAAAAAATACAACAAAACTAAGGAATTCTTTGGTTATTTAATAAAAATCGGACAGTGTGTTAATTAATATGTATTATCTTGTTGATAGAGACATTAGCTTTCATTTACTCTTTTTATTACTAATTGTGTTTGAATCTATAACCTATGTGAACTAGCAGAAAGGCTAAGGATCATCCTATGCACCATGAAAGTTAATATATTACATGTGTATCGGTCTCTTTTCATATAAACTAATTAAGGATTTACAGAAAAGACTTGGGAGAATATCTTTTAAAGACATATGAGCTCTTAACTTTCAAACTTGTAAACAATTATTTTTATCTACCTAAATGAAAGTCTCTGAACAAATATAATGTTATCTTATCTTAGATATACAGACGCTCCTGCTATGCAGAAGATAATTGCGTCCACAGACCATGAGAGATGATCTGTTGGCAAGTGATGCAGTGGTCACATGAGAGATGATCTGGTGGCAAGTGATGCAGTGGTCACAGGCCACGGCTATAGGGGTTCCACGCCTTACCCCAGCGGTCTTTTTATTGTCTAGTTAGGAACCCATTCAGAGCTGGGTGACTCGGGGACTTTTCAGGCCCCTGGAACAAATCCTTGCCTTCACGTGGATTCGAGCTCACGACCATCGATATGACAGTCTTGACCAACACGTCCCTATAATAGTAGATAACACTATTTCATACACCTCACACTTAAGCTTCACGAACTCAAGATTAAGTAACATAGATTTTAATATTTATCTGTATACTTATACATATATATATAATGAATGATGCACACTTAATTTGGATCTCTCTTATATGTTGACACTTTTATTTCAGCGTTCTTTTGTCATACTTGCTGTTGCACCGGAGATTAAGAATAAATTTACACATTGTTTCATTCATTGGAAAAAGCAAGCTAAAAATGTCTCCAAAATTAAAAAAAATTATAGACTGAAGTCGTTTAAGTTTTTATCCACATCCTTAACTCTCCAATTAAAGCAGTTTCTTGAAGAGAATGACGCAGGGCACAGACGTCTACATTTCAAAGAGAGATAAGGTCTTTATTCAGAGTAAAATCACTTAGAGTGTATTTGAATTATGGGAGCTATTGTAAATATTGCTATCAGAAAAGAAGTCACCTCAGGCAGCATCTTTTAGTGACAATTTATTTGGCACAAAACTGACTTACCTGTGTGACATATTTAGTCATGTCATTGCTATTATTCTTTTTATTCGGGGGAAAATAACACATGTTTTCATGATAGGTTACAAAATATTAGCGTTTAAAGCCTAGATGAAAATTGGGGGATGGAGCAAGAACAGAGGCATTTTGGATATCTTTCAAAAATTTGCTGGCATTCATTTTCTAATTTGGTGCATGTTCGCCCGTCTTTGCTTTAAAAAGACTTTTAATTCTACTTCCCAACCACCGAAGACCAACAAAAAATATGGAATGGGCTATCGACAAATTTGTCAAAAGATTAGGTTTTCTTGCATGTCTTTTTAATCAGAAGTTTAACTAATCGAGATTGCTATTTAACTGTGGCCTTAAAACTACGTACGAGAAAAAACTCATGGCGGAACGTCATTTCCGACATCTTATCTGTTTGAAGCGTGGTTTCTGCAGTTAACCCAAAAGAAAAGCTACATAATATACTAGACATTATCAGCACACTTTGTGTGTCATGGTCTCCTAATACTAGCAGATGGTACAGTCCTGTTGAAGAGAACCAAGTTCAGGGTTCTAATAGGTTAAATATACCAGAATTTAAAATATTAAACCATTTTAAATTCATTTTGGTGTTATTGCTTTTTATTGTGAAAGGCATTTTTAAATTCAATTGAATTAAAAGTATGCTATCAAAACAATCTGAAATAATTGTATAAATAATCAACGCACCCACCCCGTTAGTGGGCCGTGGTAAAATTATCAAACTTTGACTGGCCCAAGGCTATAAAAATGCTGGTGACCTTTGATATATATGACAATTGCCATTGGCATGCTATGCCATACGTTTGGTTCATTGCCCTAATTTTTTTCCAGTAGCGATCAAATCTTTTTGGGGATTATCATTATAGTCAAATACATATCTCACTAACACACATTTTTATCTTCCCATGACCTGTCCCTTTTAAAATAATAATAATAATCTTATTAAAAAAACATTTATACGTGAACTAATACTACCATTATCAGATTTATACATTATACTATTTTTTTCATACATAATTTAATTTATGAGCCTCAAAATTGAAATGAAAAATAAACTGCGTTGATGATAAGGTAATGGTTTGAATTTAAATACTTTTCGTGCTAACATTGAAAGGTACTGAGCAAAGAAAAAAACTTTTTGTAATCTGCTATAGTTAATAACAAAAAAAAAAAGACTATAGATTTTTCAAAAAAAAACAAAACAAAAAAACAAAACATTTCTATGATACAATATTTTAGATTTAGGTTTAAATTTGGTTGTTTTATATGAAAGTATTGTACCAAAAAAAACATCATTTAAAAGTAAACGAACAAATAAAAAAATACTCAGGTCGTATTTGAAATTAAGTCCCATAGCATTGCCTATTTGAATGATATCACAAATGAAATGAAAACAACAAAACAACAACGTCTGCTTTTTATAATATGTTAACCTATTTTTTTCTTACAATATTTAAATTTTATTTGAATTAAATTTACAATTATCCATTTGTGTTTACGGTCTTTGTGACTACCATTTACAGCTGTGAGTGTAGGGTGCATTTATTTAACACTAAATAAAACATTTTACATAGAAGTATAAAAAGATAAATGTTGAGACGTTAAAAACAACAATTGCAACGCTCTTTATCTAGCAGTTTGGGATGAAATTAGCTAAGTAAATAACAAAACAAAAAAAAAATAGGTGAATAGTAGAATATGTAGTAGAATATAGTTCAATGTGCATAAACACTTGTTATTATTAAGTTACAAGGCTTTTACTAAGTTTGGTAAGTGAATATGTTGGTTGTTATAAAAGATGTATGTCTAATTATTGACAGAGATAGATATAGAAATCAGTGCTTATTCTAATTTATAAATGAGACCGCTACACATGTGTTAAAGATTACGCTCTAATTGGTAGAATGAGAGGTACTGTTAAAAGTAAGTATGAAGCAGGAAGTTGAAAAAATATTGAAATGGTAATTGGTTGCTAAAAGAAAGGTAAGCAAATTGATACTTACAGATCATAAGTACGTTTATAGTTTCATTAAAATCACATTCCTTGTGCTTATCAGAACAAGTAAATATAGTTTCACTGCTACATGTCATAGTGTGATTCAGTTCAATTTTGTTCTTTCTGTGATCAAGGAGTACACGACCATGATAGAGCTCCATTTCATGTGGTGAATCGGACACTCCTTCACAAAGTATGTTCAGCAAAGGATTTATTTCCATTATTGAAATTTCATTTATTTTATTGTTTATCTTGAAAATATGCACTTCAGGTTGATTAACTATTTAAAAAAAAATATATAAACATAATATCCATTTACAGCTTGTTAAAGTTTTAATATTTTAATCAAAATTTAAATAAACTAAAATTACGCGTGTGTGTGTGTGTTTGTGTGTGTGTGTGTGTGTGTGTGTGTGCGTGTTGATAATGGATCACACTTCAGTTACCAATGTGGAAAATATCATTATAAACAAACCATAGGTCGAAGAGGTATATAACTACAAATTACTAGGGGCCATTATATCTAGATATGGTAACTGTGAAGCAGAAATTAGGTCGACCACTACATCGATGACGACAACAATTAAAATATGGAACTAAAAATAATTAGCCTTCCAACAAAACTTAGGCTATACAGAGACGTCGTTAAAACTGTTGCAATGCATGGATGTCTGACCTGGGGCACTACTGGCCCTTTCTGGAAGAAAGCTGTAGTCATTTAACTAATGAATTAGAAAAATTATCAGGATCACTGGTACATAATAAACTCCATTTGGTAACGTCAAGAATTCATTATTGCGATTAGAAAGAGATGCAAGCTGATATGGCTCGATTATGAGCTGTGACATGATAGCCTGACAAAAGCATCCTTCAAGACACAGTAAAAGGGGCCGGCGAAGAGGTTGTGAGCTGGAAAGTTTGCTTGACACATAAAAGAATGGTCAGGGATAATGTTTAAGGAATTATTGGCCACTGTTCAAGATAAGCTAAAGTGAAGATTGGTGGCTTTGCACTCTTCCCCCCCCCCTTTCCCGGACGACCGCAACAGTCACAGGTCAGATTAGGATATAATATATATATATGTAGCCGAGTGGTTGGCTAATGTTTGGTTTGTTAAGTACTTGACAATTAACAAACATGTAAAAAGAAATCCAGGTCGCGAGAACTATAGTTTCTATAATAGATGATTTATTGGTCTATCTTCTAATGTTGACACAGTAACTGATGTCTAAGTAATTTAACTTTAAGCTAGCAGGTTACACAACATACAGTACTACTACTGCCTATGCCCTATTCCACCTAGGTGGTGGGTGCCGAGTGATTCTCTCGTTGACTCTCTGGGTGATTCTCTCTCCAACCTAGCTTCCTCCTCCCTTATATAGTCCGGCTTAGTAGTATCGTCATATCATCTAGCCGGAACCGTACATTTCCGGTCATTGTCTTAGAGGACCGATAATTGTTTCCGACACCCAATTACATTGTGCTTGGCTGATGCGATGGGGGGGTATTGTTCGAGCACTGATAATGTCACCTACGCCGAAAGCAAGGCGCCAAGCGATGCGTTTCGACACCCAAATACAACATTGCGCCGGGCTGATGAGATGGGGGACTGATAATGGTAACCTCCACTGAAGCTTCTGGCACCAAAAATAAACACCATCGTGCTGGCGACGAAAACTATTTCCGGTCATTGTTTAGAGGACCGATAATTTTCAGAAACGAGGCGCCTTATACACAACATTGTACTGGCGACTGAGTCCCATAAATCTCTGCCTAATTGAACTGAGGGCCTTTTGTTTGGGTGCGTGGTGAGGGGGGAGCAGTTGGGGCGCGGGCACACGGCCACATATATATATATAATATATATATATATATAAANTTAGGTCTGTTATAAATTAAATAAAAATGTATCGTTAAGTTTTGAAAAAGTACCGATTAAGTAATCGATAATTTTGTTAAGGCCAAAATTATCGATTACTTAATCGGTACTTTTTCAAAACTTAACGATACATTTTTATTTAATTTATAACAGACCTAATATATATATATATTAAGGCCAAAATTATAGATGTATGAAGTCATGAAACCGAAAAATTCAAGGGAAGTAATAAACACAAGCAATTGAAATTTGTTTAAAACATTGCAATACAAAAAAAAAAATAAGTCAAAAAGCATATTAATTATTAAAGCTTAGGCACTAGGATGAAAATTTCAAATAAACTTTCAAAATATCAAAGTAATACAGCTGCATATTTATTGTTTGATGATTAACAAAAACATAGAGATCATTTTTTATCCAAATTTTTTTCAACTGTTATTTTTTTCTAAGTCATAATAGTTACTTTTTTGTTAAGGTGTTTTCCTCCATATTTTGTGTCCTTTGGGGGGAATTTTTAAAGCCCATATCTTAAGTATTTTATTTTAAAGAATTAATATCGTTACGATGTATATTTAAATATACGTATTTCAATATAATGTCAATGAATTAAAATTTATCTTATCTTAGAAAGACGCTCCTTCTATGCAGAGGATAATTGCGTCCACAGACCATGAGAGATGATCTGTTGGCAAGTGATGCAGCGGTCACAGGCCATGGCTATAGGGGTTCCACGCATTACCCCAGCCGCCTAACTATTGCCTAGTTAGGTACCCATTCGGAGCTGGGTGACTCGGGGACTCCTCAGGCCGCGAGAGCAAATCCTCACCTTTTGTGTGGATTCGAACCCGTGACCATCGGTATGACAGTCGAGAGCGCTACCTCTCGACCACCACGTCCCATGACATGTTAATTAAGTAAAAGCAATGCTTTTAAAAATATAATTTTTCCTATAAAACAGATTATGTTAAAGTTTATACCTTACGTATGCACCTTTAAATGTAGAGGTTTATCCATAAAAAAAACAACCATTGTTGGTTAATTATAATTATTTATTAATAAATCGCATTTAAAATGCTTTAATTTTAATCGCTGTTTTATCGATTAAAAAATATTAATCGATAAAATGGTTTACCGATTAATCGAGAATATAATCAGTAATTTCCGCAGCCCTAATAAAAAAATAAAGAAATATATATATATATATATGTATGAAGAAACTCCGGATAGTTAATTATTTGTTTACTACAGTGGGTATATGGCCTTAACCTAAATATGGATGTTAGACGGACGGTCGTTCAATGGAAAACTTGTCTAGGGTCTTAAAAACAAAGAATACTTTAAGAACTACAAGCTAACAACTACAAGCTAAATACTTGAAAGTGTAAGAAGAAAAAATGTGGTTAGGCTTGTTCACAAAATTAAATGGTTCCTTAAGAATGTGTAATTTTATAAATGATCAGTCCATATACGGACAATCCAAACACATGCGAACACTTACACACAAAGAAAAATTCCCAGGTACGAAAAAAGTACGTATATTGTCAATTTAAAAATTAAAAAAAATATATATATATTTTTTTTTTTTAACGAATTCAAAGTTTTCCCTTGGGAACATTAGGTTAAGCTGGCAGAAAAAAAGCAAGAGAAATTTCTATTCTGGACGCCAAAGACCGACTGTGATTCTTCCTTCATATTGTTTTGAAGAATTACTATCAGGCTGATGGGAATTCACATTGATATCTAACCCGTAAATGACCACGTAAGATTATAATAACTATTTCATCAACGATAAGAATGTGCTTTCACGGCATTATGTTTCATTTTCTGATATAGGCTGCCTTCTTTGACTTGCCAGTTTAGAAATTACTTTTTGGCTCCAATTATTTTAAGTGACCGTAAATATTTATTTCATTCCTTTTTCATACAAAAATATTTTAGGACATAGGAACTGTAACAAATTGTAGGAAAAAAATATGACTTACCGAATTTAAAGGTTGATGTGTGATTTATACCAAACTTGATATCAGCTTTCTTACCAGTAATATTTGGGTACATGGTTACATGTAGAGTGTTCATTCCAGGGCGAATATTTATTTTTGGCACTAAGAATGTACATTGTGATGAGTAGATCAATTCTTTCCCAGCAAACCTTTGATTGGTGTACAAAATGTTTGTACTTATATCTTCGAAGTTCTGTTTATAAATTGAAAATAATATTTTGATTTTAACACACAAACATATGTGTGTATGTATTTTAGGTTCTTTCTGTTTCCGAAGTATATACCTGGTATAACCTAATTATAATATTAAATATAAAAAATACGTCATCGTCAAGTGCATGTAACGAACGATATATATATTTTTTTAAATCTCAAAATGCATTTAATGTAATTTCCTCTATTAAAACTATAATGCTTGAACAAAGTTGTAGATTTTTACATTGGACTGATGTTTAAAAAGATGCGCAAAGACAGAGTTGCAAACATAATAAAAAATAATACTTTTTGGCCTCTAGTTGATACACTTTTCTCAGAGTTCGTTAGAATGTCTAATTTTTATCTTAACTAGTTCAGGATTATACTAATACCTGTTATGTCTTAAGCCATAAAGTAAAGTCGTATGCTATATAATATTTGCTTCATTAAAAATGCGAATTCAATTTCTGAATACGTCACTTTAATAATATATTTTTTTTTTTTTTTAAATTTTGCTACTTTACAAATGGATGCAATTGCTTTGAAAACTTTATAAATTGCAGAATTATAATTTATGAATATGTTTTTAAATACAATTTGCATTCATTGAAATAGTTCATTATCAGAGCATTTTGAATATTGATTAATAATATTAAATTACTATTAAATAAAATAAACTAAATGTATAACTTAATAAGGGTAATTGTTAGATAAAAAAATAGAGTTTGTAAAGCAGATCAGGAAAAGTCGTTATAAATTTAAAAAAAAAAAAAAAAACACAATATTTTACGAGTATAAGTTTAGGCTAAATATCAAGTACAACCTGACTTATATGTCAATAACAAGCACGACACATTATTGGAGTATATTAGTGAAGTAAGGTAAACATTTTTTAAGGATCCGCACTATTTTAAATGGCAGCGTTCGGAGTCTTACTTTATCCTGGGTCTTTTTTTTTACAAATTGAGAGGTAGGACTGCAATCAGGCTTATTCAAAATTCAATGGAAAAGACGTAAACAAGGTAAAGGTTAGCCTGACCGGACGTATCCAAAAAGTGGATACTTTGGATTTCACCGCAGCTAAGTTCCTTCATTTTTTATTTCTATTTTCGTTTTGTTTGTGTCTTATATGTTCGTTGATAAAGGCTCTTTGCCGAAACGTTCGCTGTTTTGTTACGTCCGGTCAGGCTAACCCTTACATTGTTTAAGTCTTTTTTTTTAATCGTCATCTTGTTAGATTAGGAATTATCTGTTTTTTAAAAAAATCTCATACAATGATTTCTAAATCGTTAATAATGATAGAGATTAATTTTAAAATGTGTTTAGTATTGAAATGATATTTCTATGTGATGTATCTAAAGTGTAATTAAATTAAAGTTTAGTTAAACGTTTAACTTTTGCTTTAATTGTATCAAGCGAGTATCAATTGCTTACCTCATGTGAATAAAATTGAATGTCACATACAGCACTGGGATGGTAATTGTTGGCTAAACAATTCACCAATAAACCTTCATTAGAGATATCACTGTTGCAAGTCAGACCCTTTAATCTGGCTAAAATATCAGTTTCCAAAATATAAATCTTACAATTTGTCTAAATATATATAAACTAAGGTTGTTAACGATTTATGTAAATTTTACTGTAATCTTTTGAAAAAAAATAATTCACTAATTAATCATTAATTTAGATTTAAGGCAAAATTAAAATGTATTTTGTCATAAGTAAAAAACGTATAAAACATTCTGGTTGAAAACATTAAAAAACACTGGAATATCTCCTTCATATAGCATCTAATGACCAACTAAGCAAAAACACAATAAAGCCAGTCTAGCTGAACAATCATTCAAAGGAACAGAGGTAACTGGTATGCACAAAACTGTCTGGGCAAGGAATGACATTATCTGATATCAGTGTTAATTAAATTTCCAATATTGTAGAAGTTAATGGATTCATGAGCTTTCATCTTCATTTTGTAACGCAGTATTTCATTAGAAGAGCTTTCGTCATTTTCTGTCTCTGACTCCATTACTGAAATTAGCTTACAGAACTTTTCATTTAGTTTGCTTAATAAGTGTTTGAAGCATGGTAGGCCAACTTTATAAATATTCACAACTTATCTGTCAGTCAATAGTTTAAAGCAGGGCTGCGGAAGTTAACGATTCATTTCTCGATTAATCCGTAACACTTTTCCTGGATTACATTTATTTTAATCGATAGAATAGACATTAAATTTAAAGAAAAAGTCTTAAAATTGTTTCCATTTATTAATACATAATTAATTACTGATAATATTTTTATTTTTTACGTTCAAAATTCTCAATTTAAAAAAAAAAGAAAAAGATTTTTGAAGTTTAAACTTTAATAGAAGCTATTTTATGAGGAAAATGTGTTTTTTAAAATTTAAATATTCGGCATCCTTCCGTCTCGCGAGACGATGGTGCATCACCGTTGGGTTGGGTTGCATTTTCTCGAGTGGCTGTGCAGTCCTATCCTTGAGTGACAGTCTTTGCCACAGTTTTTACACACGAGTTCTGTGCTTCGAAATGTTTTGGTCTTTCTCCTTGCTCTTCTGTCTGCAGCCTCCTCCATTCTTCGCTCCTCGGCTATTATGACGCCCTTTTTGACAACTGTGCGCCACGTAGATCGGTCTTCTGCCTTACACTCCCAGTCACTTGTATGTATTTTGGCTGCTTTCATGTCCCTTTGACAGACATCTTTAAATCGCAAGCGTGGGCGACCTGTTTTCCTCTTTCCTGAAGCAAGTTCACCATATAGGAGGTCCTTCGGGATGCGGCCGGGGCTCATTCTTTTGACATGTCCTAGCCACCTCAGGCGTCTTTCACTAAGAATTGAGAACATGCTTTGGGTATTGGCACGCGTTAGTACCTCACTATTAGGCACTTTTTCTTGCCATTTAATACCAAGGATGCGGCGCAAGCATCTCAAATGGAAGCTGTTAAGCTTACGCTCTTGTGATGTATAAGTGGTCCATGTCTCGCTCCCATATAGTAGTGTACTGATGACACAGGCTCGATAGACGCACAGTTTGGTTTTCTCCGTTAGCTTGGTGTTTTGCCAGACCCGCTTATTTAGTTTAGCCATTGTTGCGGCTGCCTTGCCAATTCTGCTGTTTATTTCTTCTTCAATGGACAGTGTATTGGAGACCTTGGATCCCAAGTAGGTGAAGCTGTCCACAACCTCCAAGTTTTCATTATCGATATTTATGGTAGGAGGAGGTCGAGTGTCTTGGGCCATGATGTTTGTCTTTTTCAAGCTGATTTGCAGACCAAATTCTTTGCAGGCATTGGAGAAGCTTGACACGAGTTGTTGCAAACCAGATTCTGTATGTGCTGTTAGTGCCGCATCATCCGCAAATAGTAGCTCTCGAATTAGGACATCCGTCGTTTTGGTCTTGGCTCGGAGGCGGGCAGTGTTGAAAAGTCCTCCATCAGCTCTGGTATGTAACCAGATTCCCTCACTGCTATCCTTGAATGCGTATCGAAGAAGTACAGAGAAGAATATTGCGAAGAGTGTTGGTGCGAGTACACAACCTTGTTTAACTCCGCTGCTGACAGGGAAGGCCTCTGACTTAGCTCCATCGAACTGTACTGTGCCAAGCATATTTTCATGGAACTGTCTGATGATGGCAAGTAGGTGAGGGGGACATCCAATTTTTGCCAGTATTTGGAATAGCCCGTTGCGACTGACTAAGTCGAAGGCTTTTGTAAGGTCCACAAATGCAATGTATAGTGGCATCTGCTGCTCTCTGCATTTTTCCTGGAGCTGTCGTATGGAGAACACCATGTCTATGGTAGACCGACCGGACCGGAAACCACACTGAGATTCTGGATAGACGCGGGATGCTAGGCTTTGTCAACGTGTTAGTATAACGCGGGCAAAGGTCTTTCCTACAATACTAAGGAGTGAAATGCCGCGATAATTATTGCAATTACTCCTATCACCTTTGTTTTTATATAGTGTCACTATATTTGCATCCTTTAGGTCTTGGGGGTTGTAGCCCTGTTCCCAGCAGAGGGACAGAATCTTGTGCAATGGTTGGAGTAAAGCTGTCTTGCCACTCTTTAGAACCTCTGGTGGTATTCCATCATTCCCAGGCGCTTTTCCACAAGCTAGACTGTCAATTGCTTTGCTCAGCTCTTCCTGTGTGGGCACGACATCAAGTTCTTCCATGAGTGGCATATCTGGGATGTCATCTAGAGCGGCGCTGGAGACTGTGGTAACTGTTGAATACAATTCCAGATAATGCTCAACCCATCGTTTTAGCTGTGCTGCCTGGTCTTGAATAATTTCTCCACTTTTGGACTTTAGGGGAGCAGCTTTTGACGTCAAGGGGCCCGTTGCCTTTTTGATGTTTTCGTACATGACTTTTGCATTGCCCATGTCTGCAGCTGATTGTATACTGGAACAGAGCTTAAGCCAGTAGGTATTGACACATTTACGTGCAACCTTTTGGGCAAGTGACTTAGCTGTTTTTAATGCATGCAAATTGTCGGGTGTAGGCTTTTTTAAGATTTTTGAAGTTTAAACTTTAATAGAAGCTATTTTATGAGGAAAATATGTTTTTTTAAATTTAAATATTGCTTTATTTACGTCATAATGATAAAATGTAATTCATTGACATTATATTTAAGTAAGTATATTTGAATATAGTCTATTTCCTAACAATATTTATTGAAAAAAAAAATAAATACTTCAGTCATGGGCATTTCAAGAAATTCCCGAAACGTGCACAAAATGTGAAGGACAACAACATAGTGAATAAAGTGATTTTGACGTCTTGAAAAAATCATAACTTTTGAACCACTTGTGATAAAAAGATGAACTTCATTTGTTTGTTAATCATCATTTTCTATTCATCTGTAATACTTTTATTTTTTAAAAAAAATGAGTCGAATTTTTCATCTAAGTGCCTAGACTTTCAAGCATTATTTAACTTATTTTTATTGCTAGCAATGTTTTAAAATGTTCACTGATATTTTTATAATGTTATAGTTACATATTAAGTTAAACTGAAACTGGTAATATTTTAATTACAAATCTTTTCTCTTAAAAAACAAAAGTTTTCACAAATAATCACTGTAAATAATAGTAATTGCAATATGTTTTCAAATGTAATTTTTTACAACTCATTTGACATTTATGTAACATGCCTTGAAATAACACTTGAGAAATGAGGCTTAGCTATTTTTAACTATTGTTAATAAGCAGTTTTTCTTCCGTTGCTTAACTTAGATTTTCTTTTTGTGTGTGTGTTGCTTAAAAAGAACACCAAAAGTAAGTTCTGAATATTGTCCTATGTTTTTAAATGTCTGGAAGACAGGGGACAAATTTCAATTGCCTGTTTTTGTTACTTCTCTTACAATTTTTAGTTTCATGAAGTCATACATAATTATTTTTAGCAGTTGAATTATAATTCATCGATTAATTAATCGATAATCTTTCAAAAGTCAACGATTTCATAAAAATTAATCGATAACCCCCCTAGTTTAAAAACAAGATGTTCATGTAATTATGAGTAAATCTTTTATTATTTATCGACTTCTATTTATTATTATTTTTTAAAACTTTTTTGACTTCCAATAAGTTGTAAGTTATTGGTAAAATAATTGTTAAAATAAATCGTCATCTTCCGTCACCCAAATATATAGATATTCATTTGATAGTTAGATATAAAAATATCAAGTTAGAAAGAAAGCCCTAAAGAATGACATATAGATAGATAGATAGATAGATAGATAGATAGATAGATAGATAGATAGATAGATAGATAGATAGGTAGATAGATAGATAGATAGATAGATAG
>MUZC01000596.1:50979-64918 GCA_002072015.1 Radix auricularia | reverse complement strand
CTACAATGTGACCATCAAGCGCTAAAACATTTAAATACAACAACATTCACAAACTCAAGAATAACAAGGTGGGCATTAATCCTCCAGGAATTTAATTTTGAGGTTCAATACATTAAAGGCGAACAAAACGTGATAGCGGATTGTTTATCTCGACTTGGAGGGTGGGAATAGAGAAGATACAGGAGTCGAGAAAGTACTCATATATATAACCAAGGAAAAATGGGAATAACGCCGCTGGGTTGGTTGGTGTGTTTGACCCACAAACAGAAACTACGGGGTAGTAGAGAAAGAGACAGTGACAGCTAAACAGAATACCAGACCGTAACAGAACAACAATTACAGGAGAGAGCTCCACGTGAAAATCAAGAGCGACTCGGGGGGACGAGGACGGTAAAATCAGGACATTTTTGTTTGTTTATTATGATAATTTGATGTTGAAGATGATTAAATATGTGGTTAGGGAGGAATATGAAATATCCCCCATAACACTGGCGTCCCACGCACCATGGGGACATTAAATATACATGCGAAGTCCCTCTATGGGGAATTTACAGATTCTTAGGATGATTATATAAGAGCATGAAGTGCTCCAGTAGGAGGGTCCCGTGGGTGTACAGGCACTATACGTGTTTCATTGATTGATTGGTGTGCTTAAGTTGTAAAAATATTTGTATTTTGTTTTTTCCCTAACATCGTGTATATATTATTTATGTAAGTATAGTATATGTATTATATTAATGTATTGAGAGTAGTTCTCATTAAGAGTTGCCATGAGATTACTATAAATATATGATTAGAATTATGAACTTTGCACATTGTCTATGTATTCGCTTTGAGAATTTTGTAATGAAATATGATAATGTATTATGATGTGCAGTGATTCCATACCCTGACTATTTAATTTGGATGTTGTAAATAAAAGAATCTACTGGGAGTAGAATCTAAGGGAAGAGGGGGGACATGTCAGGGGTATGAGAACCACTGCGTTTTTCAGTTGTAATTTTGCCTGGTCACAAGCTCATGTTTTGAACTGTGAACGAGTTCACGGGGGGAGTTCACGTGGAGCGTTGCTCAGTCCACGCAAGGTCTGTCCAGGCGGACGGATATATAACTCGTGTGTCTCGATGTGTGGGGGGACAGACAAGGAGTTATGTTGCAGAGAGCAGTGGGGTGTTGACAAGTCACCGGTGTCAGAACACGAGAAGACCCGAACTGTTAGAGTTGCCGTGTTGGCCGGCTGGACTGTACGCCGGGTCTAGATTGTAACTGAGAGACACGGAGATATGTGTTAGTGAGAAGACCAGAAGTGTACATAGTTGACAAGTGTCTGTGAATGTAAATAAAGATTGCTGTTGAGAGAAGGACTTGAGTTGGATTATTGTGCAACAGTTGTCGGTGTGTAAGCCTCGGGAACCTAAATCCTAGACAACGATACCCGACAGTATCCTCTCACGACTAATGTTGGTGTACAAGAATTTTGAAATACACCCACTTATGGTTGCTGGGGTACCAAAAAATTTTTTCTTGTAAGAGATTTATAAAAATTGAAAATTACTAATTCTCCTATTACCCGAGTAGGTAGACTTATGAAACATTGGGGAATTGATAAATACACTTTCACGATGGTAGCAGGTGAGAAAATATTTAAAAATATCCCTTAACGTGGGCTAAGGGGCTAAAATTTAGTTTTTTCCAAAAATAAACGATATAAAAACTGAAAATAATTACTTTTCTCTTTCCCCTTGTAAGTAGAAGCATGAAACATTTGGAAGTTGTTGATTACAATATCCCAATGAAAGTTGGCTAAAGATAATGGTAAATTCCCACTATAGGGGGCAAAAGCCCAAATATAATGTATATTACATTAAAAACGGATTCATCACACATTCCACAATTCATCGTGTAGGTAAAGACATAAACTTTTTGGAATTTTTGTGTACCCTCTCACGACGATTGTTGGCTTAAAATAACTTTAAATGCTCACTCAGGAGGGCCGGGGTCCCAACAACGTGTTATTTCCTTACATGTGCAATATAAAAATTGAAAATCACCAATTCTCCTATTTCCCGAAAATGCAAACGCAGAAAAATTTTGGGTGTTTGTTAAGTAACCTTCCACGAAAGTAGCAGGTGATCAATTATTTAAATTATCCCTTACTAGGGGCTTAAATGTATGTTTTTTCCTAAAATTAACTATATAAAAAGTCCGGCATTTGTCCGGCATCCTTCCGTCTCGCGAGACGATGGTGCATCACCGTTGGGTTGGGTTGCATTTCCTCGAGTGACTGTGCAGTCCTATCCTTGAGTGACAGTCTTTGCCACAGTTTTTACACACGAGTTCTGTGCTTCCAAATGTTTTGGCCTTTCTCCTAGCTCTTCTGTCTGCAGCCTCCTCCATTCTTCGCTCCTCGGCTACTATGACGCCCTCTTTGACAACTGTGCGCCACGTAGATCGGTCTTCTGCCTTACACTCCCAGTCACTTGTATGTATTTTGGCTGCTTTCATGTCGCTTTGACAGACATCTTTAAATCGCAAGCGTGGGCGACCTGTTTTCCTCTTTCCTGAAGCAAGTTCACCATATAGGAGGTCCTTCGGGATGCGGCCGGGGCTCATTCTTTTGACATGTCCTAGCCACCTCAGGCGTCTTTCACTAAGAATTGAGAACATGCTTTGGGTATTGGCACGCGTTAGTACCTCACTATTAGGCACTTTTTCTTGCCATTTAATACCAAGGATGCGGCGCAAGCATCTCAAATGGAAGCTGTTAAGCTTACGCTCTTGTGATGTATAAGTGGTCCATGTCTCGCTCCCATATAGTAGTGTACTGATGACACAGGCTCGATAGACGCACAGTTTGGTTTTCTCCGTTAGCTTGGTGTTTTGCCAGACCCGCTTATTTAGTTTAGCCATTGTTGCGGCTGCCTTGCCAATTCTGCTGTTTATTTCTTCTTCAATGGACAGTGTATTGGAGACCTTGGATCCCAAGTAGGTGAAGCTGTCCACAACCTCCAAGTTTTCATTATCGATATTTATGGTAGGAGGAGGTCGAGTGTCTTGGGCCATGATGTTTGTCTTTTTCAAGCTGATTTGCAGACCAAATTCTTTGCAGGCATTGGAGAAGCTTGACACGAGTTGTTGCAAACCAGATTCTGTATGTGCTGTTAGTGCCGCATCATCCGCAAATAGTAGCTCTCGAATTAGGACATCCGTCGTTTTGGTCTTGGCTCGGAGGCGGGCAGTGTTGAAAAGTCCTCCATCAGCTCTGGTATGTAACCAGATTCCCTCACTGCTATCCTTGAATGCGTATCGAAGAAGTACAGAGAAGAATATTGCGAAGAGTGTTGGTGCGAGTACACAACCTTGTTTAACTCCGCTGCTGACAGGGAAGGCCTCTGACTTAGCTCCATCGAACTGTACTGTGCCAAGCATATTTTCATGGAACTGTCTGATGATGGCAAGTAGGTGAGGGGGACATCCAATTTTTGCCAGTATTTGGAATAGCCCGTTGCGACTGACTAAGTCGAAGGCTTTTGTAAGGTCCACAAATGCAATGTATAGTGGCATCTGCTGCTCTCTGCATTTTTCCTGGAGCTGTCGTATGGAGAACACCATGTCTATGGTAGACCGACCGGACCGGAAACCACACTGAGATTCTGGATAGACGCGGGATGCTAGGCTTTGTAAACGTTTTAGTATAACGCGGGCAAAGGTCTTTCCTACAATACTAAGGAGTGAAATGCCGCGATAATTATTGCAATCACTCCTATCACCTTTGTTTTTATATAGTGTCACTATATTTGCATCCTTTAGGTCTTGGGGGATGTAGCCCTGTTCCCAGCAGAGGGACAGAATCTCGTGCAATGGTTGGAGTAAAGCTGTCTTGCCACTCTTTAGAACCNTATATATATATATCTTTTAAAAAATAATAATGATTACTATCATGAAATAACCGTTTATTTCGAAAAATGCCAAATATCTGAAGGGATGTAATAAAAACGAAAAATTGACATTATTTGTTTTATTTAGTTATTCCACCAGTCTCATGGACATAGGAAAATATTTGAACTTTTTTAACTGCTATGAATTGTTGAACTTTGCTCCCAGCGATCCAGATCTTGTGATCAGAGCTATTATAATGTTTATAACACACTTGTAATGAAGTGAAAATTTATATTTTCTTAAACTTTATTGAATATTTATATATATTTTTATATGTCTATACTATTGAAAGGGAAAGCCCTCACTGACTGACTGACTCAATCACTGATTCATCACTAATTCTCCAACTTCCCGTGTAGGTAGAAGCATCAAACTTTGGGAAGTTGTTGGGTACCCTCTCACGACGAAAACTGGCGAGAAAGAATTTTTAAAATCTCACTCATGTTGGGCCGGGGCCCAAAAACGTTTTTTTTTCTTCATCACTAATTCTTTATTTTTCCGTATAGGTAGAAGCTAGACACTTTGGAGAGTTGTTGGGTACTTATTAACGACAAAAATTTGCGCCAAAAAATTAAAAAAATCTCGCTCCTGTGGGGCCGGGGGCCCAAAAAATTCTTTTCTTTATATGGGGTCTATAAAAATTGAAAGTCACCAATTTTCCTATTTCCGTGTAGGTAGAAGCATGAAACTTTGGGAAGTTGTTGGGTACCCCCTCATACGTAATATGGCGAAATAGATTTTTAAAAATCTCGCTCCTGTGGGGCCGGGGGCCCAAAAACTGTTGTTACTTAATCACTAATTATTCAAATTTTCGTGTAGGTAGAAATATGAAACTTTGGGAAGTTGTTGAGTACCCACTATGGACGCAAATTGGTGAAAAAGAATTTTAAAATTCTTGCTCATGTGGGGCCCAAAAAGTTTTTCCTTATATGGGCTTTTTAAAATTGAAAATCCCCAATTTTGCTATTTCCCGAGTAGGTAGAAGTATAAAACTTTGGAATTTTTTAGTACATGCTCTCGAAGATAATTTGAAAAAAAAAAAATTTCCGACCCATAAAACGTTTTCTTTCCTGACATGAGCTATATAAAAATTAAAAATCACCAATTCTCCCATTTCTCGTAAAGGTAGACGCATGAAGCTTTGGAAATGTTTTAAGCACACGCTTTCGGCAAAAATTGGCTACATTAAAAAAAACTCCCTCTCATGGGGTGCCGGGAGTTCAAATATAGCTTTTCTTATATTATAAACCGACTGATCACTAATTCTCCAATTTTCTGTGCTGGTAGGTTCATGAAATTTTGGAAAGTTTTTGGGTACCCCCGCACGACAATAACTGGCAAAAAAGAATTTTAAAAATCTCTCTCATGTGGGGCCGGGGGCCCAAAAGATGTTTGTTCCTCCTGTTAATGGCTTTTTAAAAATGAAAATAACCAATTTTCTTATTTCCCATGTAGGTAGAAGCATGAAACTTGGGAAATGTTTTGACTACATGTTTCCTACAATAATTTGAAAAAAAAGGTAAATTCACCACTCATGGGGACCGGGGCCCCAAAATCTTTTCTCCATATATGAGCTATATAAAAATTGAAAATCCCTAATTCTTCTTTTTGCCGTATAGGTAGAAGCATGAAACTGGCAATTTTTTGAGTACACGCTCCCGAAAAATTTGGGCCCTAACCCCACCGACCAATCAACTGGCAAGAAATAATTGGGCAGAGTGGTTGGGGGTCATCTAGACCAAAAATGCTTTCAATAACAGAATTTCGTGTATTGTGTAGTGTAGTTGTTATTACATTCACCTAACACGCGGACGGTCGTAGGTTAAAGACCCGCCTAAGACATTGACTTTTAATTTTTAAAATTGTTAGTTTTTGTTCCCGTTCATTTACCACTTTCTTTTCCACTTTTCACTTTCTTTTTTCTTCGCAACACGGATTTGCTTATCGATATTGCTGTGATGCTAAATAACTGTCTATAGGTTCCAACGAGTAAGCACACAAATGGTATACAGACAAGAAAAGGCATATCGAAAGAACTTGGAATAATTTCGTGCTCTATGTTGTGCTCACAGTCGTTTGCCTAAACCCACCCCATTAGGACAACTGTGTTTTTTTAGGGAGTCTTCATCCGTCGTTAAATCATTAGCAGCGTATGATGCGAAGCGTGTCGGTTAGTTGTTAATAATTTTCTAGATACATCTGTAGATTTGGAAATATTTCAGCTACCCATTGGAAAAATCTCTTTCAAAAGCATGCAATTTTCATTCAAGTGTTTTTGTTTCGTAAAACATCATATGTTCCGTTTCCCCCAGGATTTCAGTAGTACAAGTAAATATTGTGTAAAATCTGTTCAAAAACATAACGTTGCCAAGACTTGGCATATCACTGGTCTGTAGATAATCCTGCCTCATTTCAATAAAAATAGCCTAATTTCATCCAAGCTGCATACCAATCTCTCTATAAAGCAATTCCTCTTCGCAACTATTGGACATTATTCTACATAAGCAAAGGGCTATCCTGGGCTTAACTCTCATCAATTGAGAAGTGCCTGAAACAGTTGACTATTAGGGGATTTATTGATGATGCAATTCTCGATTAGAGTTGCATCTTATACTAAAGTAAATAATGCTTGTAGCTGTCCTTGGCACAAAGAATTTTTTGATAAATGAGACAATAAAACAAACTATCTGAAAGTTTCGCTTATAATTTTTTTAAACAACCGTATTAAACCTGATGTTAACCCTAACATGCACGGCGCAACAACACTAGTAATTGATAATTCTTTATCCTGGTCCTATGTATTGTTGCGAGAAATATTCCATAACAGTTTTGATATTATATATATTATTTTCTATCGGTGTGTGTATTGGGGTCGATTAAGACTTGACTGGACCTCTAGCTGATATCAATCAAACTAGGGCCTCTCTCCAGCTGGCATCAATTAAAAAATTATTCCTAGCAGCTAATATAAGAGTGAAAATAAATATTAATCATGAAAAAAAACGAACACGAAGAAATAACTGTTTCAGGTATATTAAATCTGTGTGTAAATAAAAAAAATAAAAAAAAAAAAATATTGCTCCCATGGAAATCGATCCGGACATCGCTTGCACCACAAGGCTATGCTCTCTAAACGGCCATCAGGGCTTATCAAATTCATTAACTTTAAAAATATGAAACATATTTTATAACATGTTCTTTTGGTGAGCAATTCAAATCAAGTTTGGACGTGGTGGTCGAGAGGTAGCGCTCTTGACTGTCATACCGATGTTCACGGGTTCGAATCCACACGAAGGTGAGGATTCGCTCTCGCGGCCTGAGGAGTCCCCGAGTCACCCAGCTCCGAATGGGTACCTAACTAGACAATAGTCAGGCGGCTGGGGTAATGTGTGGAACCCCCTATAGCCGTGGCCTGTGACCGCTGCATCACTTGCCAACAGATCATCTCTCATGGTCTGTGGACGCAATTATCTTCTGCATAGAAGGAGCGTCTGTATATCTAAGATAAGAAGTTTTTCGATTATTAAGCATATAAAGTCCCAATAATGATCAGATTAATAGATAAGGTTTAGTATTTTAAAAAAAAAATGATATACTCATGGGTTCCTTCAAACATTTATATACTTTTATTATTAATTTTTTTTTTTAAAGTGGGAGCGCCAAAACCATCGAGTGACCCTTGCTATAGCCCATTCAGCCACCCCCCCCATTTAATCCGCCATAGCTGTGTATTTTTATTTTTGCTTTAATACATAAAATGAATAAAATCAAATTTTATATGTTTAGAAGGGTTATTCTATTTTGAGCACGAGGCCTTTTACTTCGCTAAAAACAAAGTCTCCACTTAAAAATTATTTTAAGATATTTATCTTCGAAGGAGATTTGTTTCTAGGGATACTTTATTTCGTGACACCGTGGATATCCAAAAAATAAAAATGAAATCCTGAATAAATGAAACGATATATTGGATTTTCCCATTATCACCTGTATGAGGTATTACTAAGGCGTTTAGGTATGTTTCAAAGTTAATTCGAATTAGCACATATAATAATATCACTAACCAGGTATGAATAATCTAAAAAAATATTTAATCTTTTATTTCAGCTGAAAATATGAATCTAATAAAAAGTTTCCAGGCTATCTCATTATTTTGCTTAGCTCCATATCATGCTATAGCTAAATTTTATTACATTTTCCAATGTTTCAAAATTACATCACATATAACGTCGTATCACATATATTTTTTGGGAGACAAATATCATAAATATTAACTAATTTTGATTACATCGTTACTTTGTTATACGCCTTGTTTGAACACGCAGCTGTGTACTTGCATAAACGACCTTCGCTTTGGAATAAGAATGCAAGTTAGAACTTGTATGTATTAAAATGACCAAACACGAATAAAGGAATCATATAAAATATCCCTTACTGGATTCCAGGGGCGAAAAGTATTTTTATCCTAGTAGAAAATATAGTTTTTTTATGTAATCACTCACTCATCACAAATTCTACAACTTCCCGTGTAGGTAGGAGCATGAAACTTTTGGAAGTTGTTGAGTTCCCTCTCCAAACGAAAAGTGGTTGAATTGAAATTTTAAATTCCCCATTATGTGGGGCCGGGGACCCAAAAACTATTTTCCTTATATGAAAAAATTTAAAATAATTAATTGTACTTTTTGCCGACTATGTAGGAAGTTGTTGAGTACACCTCCGCGATGGTAACAAATGAAAAATTAGTTACATTATTTCTTATTGCATGCCGTGGGCCACAATGTAATTTTTCCATTAAATGAGCTATAAAAAACTTAAAATTACTGATTCTCCTATTGCCTGCGAAGGTAGAATTATAACGTTTTCTGTAGTTATTTAGTAACACACATCGATCGTAACAAGGAAAATAATTATATAGATTTTAATAACTCCACTCATGGGTGGCTGGGTCCAAAACTTTTTTCCCCTAAAACGGACTTTATGAAACTAAATCAACACTAATTCTCAAAGTTTCCGTGTAGGTAGAAGCTTAAAACTGTCTAAAGTTGTTGAGTACCCTCCCGCGACGGAAAGAGACAAAAAATATTAAATCATTTCTCACTAGGGGGACAATGGCCTTAAAATCAGTTTTTTCCTCAATGTGAGCTAAATGAAAAAGACGCAGCTTTGAATCTCCAAGTTATTGTGTACGTATGAGCCTGAACATTTTGGGAATTTGTTGAGTACCCTCCTGCATAAGGTAAAGGACGAAAAAAAATATCACCTTGTGTCACGGAAAGTATATAATTTTTAACTTTTTGTTTATCCGTGGGGCCATGACTGACATACAAGACGTTTTAAGTTCATATATTTAGTGTATTCATCATGATTCAGATTCAAATTAATAGGTGTTTTGAATTGGTGTTACACGGGTTCTCAACGCTAACTGAAATCAGGTAAATTGCTATGTATAAATATATATGTATATCGATAAAATTCTCTATTAATCGGTACAATATTTAGCAATTAAAAATATTTTAATCGATAAAAAAGCGATTAAAATTTGAAGAAAATGTTTTAAATAATGTTTTCCATTTATTGATAAATAATTAATTATTAAATACTGATAATTGTATTCTTTTACGAACAAACTTCTCCATTAAAAAAAGGACATTTTAAAAGTGCAAACTTGAAAAGAAACTGCTTTGAAAAGGAACATGATATAAAGATATTAAATATTGCTTTCGCTAAATTAAAAATAACAAAATGTTTAAATAATTGAATTTTTTAAAAACTACTTATATTTTAATATATTTCCTCACAATATTTTCTTTTTTTAAAAATACTTAAGCTATGTGCACTTTTAAATATGCCATTAAAAAGCACAAAATGTGATCTAAACCAACATAGTGAAAAGTTATTATGAGGTCTTAGAAAAAATCATAACTTTTGAACCACTAAAGATAAAAATATGATTTTTATATTTTTTGTTCATCGTAAATCAATTTCTATACAGCTGTATTATTTTTATAAATTAAAAATGGATTTGAAATTTCGATCCAGGTGCCTAAACTTTAATGCATTACTTAACTTATATTTAATTAGAATATATGTTTTTAAAATGTATAATAATTTTTTGTTTAAGTTAAATATTTAAAAAAAAACAACTAAAACTTGTTATATATTATTTACAAATCCTGATTTTTTTGTTTTTTTTAAATATATATATATTTTAAAATTGTAATTGTGTACTCGTTGTTTCTTTATGTAACATGCCTTGAAATAACACTTGAGAAATAAGACTTAACAATATGGTCCATTGTTAATATTCATTTTTTTTCATCGTATGCATAACCTTGACTTCATTTTTTTATAGCTTTAAAAAAACAAAATTTATGTAGAGAATATAAGAATGTAGTTATTTTTCAAAATGTCTCAATGAAACAAAAAATGTCAATTACCTGTTTTTGTTAAATCCATGAAATTTTCAGTGTAATGACGTTATAGATCTCCTTATTAGCTTTCACCAAAATTATCGATTAGGTAATTTTTTAAATAGGTAATTAAGAAATTTAAATTAATCGATATCAGCCATATGATGCAGATTTAAGTAAACAGCTATTTTAAAGTTATTTTAAATCTCTCGTACAGATATGACCGGAGACCCTAATTATCTTTTTGTAAACTTTTTAGCTTTTATTCCCAAATCTGGGCCATAGTCTCCACAGGTATAGATATTATATTAGATATAATCCTAATGGAATTAAACAAATTGTACATCATTAAAACACATTGCATTTATGGGGCCGGTTGAAAATGTTTTCATTTGTTACATATATATATATATATATATATATATATATTAGGGCTGTTATCGATTAATTTAAAATTAATCGTTTACTTTTGAAAAATTTCCTAATAATTAATCGATAATTTGATTATACCTGAATGTAAGATGTATAACTTTTTTTATTTAAATATGAATAGCTCAATATAATGTCTATGAATTTAAATTTTGTTATTGTTAAAGTTGTAAATACAATGTTTATTTTTTATCGCATTTTCCTTATAAAACAGCTTATTGTAAAGTTTACAGTAAACAACTATTTTTTTTAAATGGACATGTTTGTATGTAAAAAAGAAAACTATTGTTAATTATTAATAATTCATTATTTATTAATAAATTTATGACTTTATTTACAACAATGTCCTTAATTTTAATCGCTATTTTTTCGATTAAAATAATTTTAATACATTAAAATGTTTACCGATTGATCGAGAAATTAATCGATAATTTCCGTGTCCTTTAATTTATTTCCAATTCAATCGTGATTGATTTTTGAAATATAAAGACATATATAAGCATTAGATTTTACATGTTGCACTGAATGTTTCCTGGGGCAATTATGTCATTTTTTTTTGCATTTATGGGCTACATTTACATAAATGTGTATACCTTAGCTACTGGGTAAAGGAATTGATCGTAACCAAAATTTGTATATTAAACTTTTTAGCCCATATTAATAAAATTCTAGGGCCATGAACTTCTCATAAACATTCCTTAAGGTCCAGGGGACTAAAATGCCGTTTTCGTATAATATATAATTAAGATATTTTCTCTTTTTAATTTAAAATAATTTTGAGTAATATAGATATGATTAAACTGAATTTAAATGAACATGTTTTTGCAATTGTCATTTTGCACCATATGGGCCCAGGCGCCCCTAAATGTCCTTATTTGTCATATATTAACGGAAAAAAATAGTTTAAGTTTAAGTTGTTGGATCTTGCCAAGCCTAGAATATAATTCCTCAAAAGTCTAGATGTAATTAATATAGGGCAATGAAATTCTTTTGTTCATTCCCTCTTTGCAGGTGGTCCAAAACATCCTTTTTTTACTGCACGTTAATAATTTCATCCCTAATCAATTTTATAAGATGTTGTTGAAAATGGCTTGAGTACAATAATGGCAATAAAAAATAAATTATCCCTCATTTTTGAGCTGGTGTTGAAAGAAAAAAAAAAAAAAAAAAAAAAAAAAAAAAAAAAAAAAGCTCCCTCATACAGAGTCTTCCCTCCGGAGTTTCCATTTAAAAACAAACTTTTCGCTGGAGAAAATAATTTACTCCTAAATAAAATAAATACTCCCCTAGCCTGTAAAATAATGTCTCCCCCACTAAATCCGCCCCATCGCACTTTTGATATTCAACAAAGAGATTATTCAAAAACAAAAGAATACAGAATACTTACTTTTGTATTTACAATAATTTTCACATTTGTTTACTGTAATACCATAACTGGTAGTGGCGTAGATATACAGAGATATGAGGGGCTAGAACCATACCGTTTGACACCTTTCAGGGGCGTTAACTAATTTTAAAAATTGCTTAATTACTTGATTTTTTCCCACTGTACAAATTAAAGCACAGGGATTTTTTGGTGTATGAGGGCAAATGTTTTGTTTTTATAAAGCAAAGCTTACTTCTTTGAATGCTCGAGTTTGTGTTGTTATAAATTACCAAGTATCATAAACGCCAGGTTTTCAGATATTCTTTGTTAAGTCGGGGCAAAGGGGATGGGAGTGACCCAATTAAATAAAAGCAAGGGGGGTGGAGTAAGGCTACGTAACTGACCTGTTTAAACTATAACCCAATTATACAGTTTTTTTTTTTAAACTCTGTGAATACAGTGTGTTGAGAGAAGCAGGGGCGTGGCGTCAATAGAGGGGGTTGCTGGTGGTGCTGACAGCACTTGGTAACATTATAACAAAGGTTGACATTCCTAATTTTGGCACTGGAAGAATCGGAGGAGTTTTATTGATTTAGTCGTGATGAGGTGACACCCTGTGCTCTTAGCAGTGGCGTATGCAAAACTAATGGAAAACTCTGGCGCGACAGCTTCACTAATAATATTTATAGAATAAGTTATAAGTTATTCCTTTAATAACTTTATCGAGACTTTTTTTTTTACCATCAAACTATCAAAATTAAAGGTCCAGTAATTTATTTCTATGACTACAAATAAATAACACAAAAACTGAATATAACCAAACAGCCTTAACTACAATCATCAACACTTTCATCGCAATAACTAGTATTGCAAAGTGTATCTTCAAATATAATAAAAAAGAAAAATTAAACATACATACACACATACATAGATACATGCATGCATGCAAATATGCATTTATTGATCCAGGCATCAATGCATATATACATACATACTATATACATACATATATATATTAATACGTACAAGCATACACATATGTACACACAATACACACATAAAAATACATACATACACAAACATATTTACACACATGTATATTGATACCTAGAATTACTTTATACATTGCAGATGCATCATCTTTACAGGAGATTATTGCGTCTTACGTTTTCCACTGTTCATTCGTGGTTTTTTTCCTAGTCTTGCAGTTTTAATTAGAATTTTAATGGACTTCCAATTTGGATAATCCGGAATCCACCATGTTTACAATTCGAGAGAACTTTCAATTCATAAATCCAGCAAGCCGATAGACCCATTCAACATACATATTTATAATAGCTCCGGTTCTGGCAATTCCGGAATTGGTCCATGTTTACAAATGCGTCTCCTGCTCCGGTTTTGGTCATATTTCACTGTATAATTCCGGTCAAATCCTAGTCTTAATATATATATACTAGATTGTGCCAGGGCGCCGTGGCGCCTGTGGCGCCCCTTTTTTTTTGGGCGCCTACGGCGCCAACCTTTTTTCAAAAGACCAACTAACTTGTCCTTTTTAGATAAATACGAAATATTAAACTTTCTGAAATGCACACAAAGTATTTAATAATAGGGGTTGTATTTTGCGCACCGATGCACAACAAACAATAACGTCATCATATTAAATATTTTTACAGCGCTCATCAACACACGATTTTTCAACTAACCTAACTGCTGTTGACTGTCGTACATCGCTCCTCAGCGTTCCAGATCCAGTGAGTGACTTGGACTATTATATTATTTATATATATATATATATATA
>MUZC01000596.1:34628-50965 GCA_002072015.1 Radix auricularia | reverse complement strand
TATATATATTATATAATGCGCTATGGCGCATTATCTATTATATAATGCGCTAAGGCGCATTTCCGTCCGCCAGAAGCCCCTATACCACGCAACTCTTGATTACTTTTTTTTAAAATTGAAAATATAGACGTAAAATCATAATGATTTTGGTTTGAGATTAACTGAGCGTGTGGTTTTGCGCGCCGTAAAATAAATGAAGTGGCGTCATGAAGCTTTTACTATATTAATTTATTTGATGTTACTTAATATGTTGATTATAATCCGAGTGTGTGAATAAGCATGTGTGCGAGTGTGTTAATGTGTGTATGTAAGTGCGTCTGTGTGTGCGTGTTACTGTGTGTTTGTATTTGTTGTGAAATAACTATTGCTTTCATAGAATGCTAAAAGTGAAATTAAATATTGAAAAGACGTTTACCAGGTAATGGTTTATGTATAGTTAAAATTATGTACTGGATTATGAAAAATTACGTTATTTTATGAAAAAAAGTTTTTGCCGATGCGTTCTTCGTGTGTGCTTGAATAAAAGATAACGGGAAGTCATTGAATGTGACTTAAAAAACTGTTATTGAGAAGATCAATCTCCAATCATTTTTAGAGATGGTTTTAGTTTATGTTTCATTTTAGAAGAAATGAACCCTTGCGCATTAGTTGGACGATTACTCGCATGAATAGCCACAATGGGAAATAAATTGTGAAAAGAACTTATAATCGCTATTGAAATTTCATTATCTATAATTGTAACATGTAAATGGGTAAGATTGAGGCTGATGGCGCATATTTATTTTTAAAGAAAACGGAACATTTCTAAAATTTTAAATTGTATTTTACAATAATAAAATCACACGAAGATGGTTCGAACTAATTTCTCTTAGTCACTGTTAAATAACTATAGAAATAAATTTTATACGGGCTTATAACAAGTCAAAATTACAGAAAATGACATTTTTTAATAGAAAAATGAACACAGAACCGCTTTTGAAGCATTTAACAAGTGATTTATCATAGAAACGATTGCAAATATCTGTTAGGACGAAGATGTATTTCACTTAGGTGCTTACTTAATACAAGTAAGTGTTTTGGATCGATTTCATTAAGGAAATTCGTATATAAAGTAAACGCGCAGGGATTTTAAATAATATTATGGTACGTGTATAAGTGTTTATACACTGTTGTAAGAGTGGGGTTAAAAAGCGGAATTGTAATTTTTTTAAAGAGGGGCAACTTTGTGAACTATTTGAAGGGTCCATTTCATTTCTTGGGTCATGATTTTATAATATCGCAGATCCTTGAGTAGCACTATTTCTTAGCCACTGATAATATCCTTTTTGAAAAGATTAAGAGAACCAGCAGTGTAAAAATGTAAGCCCAAACCTTGCGATTCAACGCGTGTTTTTTTTAAAACCAATAGACAATCTAAAAAAAAATCTCCCCAACCCTACACATCCCAATCACATTAGAATTAAACAGCTCAATAAAAATAAATCTAATTTGTCCTAAATAAAGGTCATATATCAACTCTAAAGGAATGGATGTTGTGGATTAATTGGTAGATTAATGAAAAAGCTTACTTAAAAAAAAAACTTATTGCTAGAATAATGCAATCTTATGGTACTTGCTATGGTTAAAACTGTAGAGTTGTCTATTGGTGCATGTTTGTGTGTGTGGAGGCAGGGGCTATGTGCGAATGTGTGTGTGATTTGGTTATTTCTATGTCTGCTAATGTTGCGCCTCTAACATGACAACCAGTATTTAAAAAAGTATATATACAAACAAAAATAATAATAAATTTCTACGGAGTAGATAGGGGTCGAAACGTCCAGGGTCGAAACGCCCTAGGTTCAAAAAGTCCCTTGGTGGAACTGTCCGGGATAGAATCGCCCCGGGGTCGAATCGACCGGGGTCGAACCTTCCGTGGTCGAACCAACCCAAGTCGAAACGACCTGGGGACAAAACGTCCTGTGGTCGAACTGCCAGGGTCGAACAGTCCGGGGTCGAATCGTCCGTGGTCGAGGTGTCCAACCACCAAAAAGAAAATACTTTTTGCACAACTAAAGTAAACCAGCAGGGTACATTTTCAGCTCAAACCTTGCGATTTAAGGTGTTTCTTTAAAACAAATTAACTCATACATACCTTAATTTAGCATCAATATTCACATAATTAATATCTGACCCATAAAATAATCCTATTAATTTGACTAAGGCCATGCTAAGCCTAGAAATAGAAATAATGTTTTGTAGAGCTTTTCCCATGAAAAAAGTAATCTTATAAAATGTATTTTACTCAAAGTCCTAACGAATGATGAAACATCCATTTAAAAAAAATTGGGTACGTTTCTCGAACAATGCGGTTGTATGACATACACTTTAGGTAAAAACTGTTCTTTAAGGTGTAAATATATCAAGTGTAAAGAAATATCACGGGTGTTATGACTTATAAGTAGGATATAGCATAAGAAAGTGCGTGTTATGTCGAAAAAAAAACCACACTGACAACAACTCATTTTGTGCCAAGCTGTTTTGAGTTTATTAGATGAATAGTGTACAACGGGAATAAAGATTGATATAAAGTGAATTGTTACTATTAGAAAAAATGTGTGGGAATATATAATGATTGACATAACATTTATAAGGAGATCAATTTCTCACCATTGTCTTAAAAGCAGCATTGTTCTAATGTTTTTATACACGTTAAACGAACATGTGCCTTGATAACAAATAAACCATATTTTCCTCTCTCCCCAAGCCACAATATTCACAAATATTATCTGGCTAAGCATATTCTATTCGTCTTGAACTAATTTTATGCTTAGACTATAAATGAAATGTGTGTTTTCTATGAACCAAAGGAATCATGTGGAAAGATATTGTTTTCATGTTTTGATTCACGTGAAAAGAAAGTGAGCCTTGCCCGTTAGATTGTTGTAACTGTTAACGACATTTGTTATCCTGGTAGAGTATATAGCATTCGTTATTAAAGGGGTTCGAGCATGGTGAAAGAAAGTCATCAATCGATCTGAATGAAAGGATGTGGTTGAGCAGGTCAGGGCCCTACATGGGCTGTAGCTGGAAGGATGTGGTGGAGCAGGCCAGGGCTCTACATGGGCTGTAGCTGGAAGGATGTGGTGGAGCAAGCCACGGATGATAATAATGATGCTATATTAAAGCAGAAATACTAAAATTGATGGGTAATATTTAAATTAATAATATTTTTATTTTTCTCGACACACATATCGTTGTTTTTATTAAAAAGGTGTTTGATTTATCACTACCCTAATTTCCAGATGCGTTTACATTCAATTTAAAGTAGAATTTGAGACCAAAAACCAAAATAAAGTTATTCCAATTGTGCCTACCCCGTACCGTAGCACGGTATTTTGCTCGTATATATATATACATATATATGTCTGTCTGTGTGTTTTTGTGTGTGTGTGAGAAAATACTACTATTTGCCTTACATTAAAATAAAATTTTATTTGAGTGAGGCTTTAAATTTTAAACTTAAGTTGATCATTTCAAATAATTCATTTGAGAACAATACAATAATAGGAAATTTTTGAGTAAGCTTTCGGGATGGTTTGTGTGAAAAATAAAATTGAAAATTGATACTTATTGGGGTTGGGGGCGGGTGCTCCTAATGTTTTTTTTTTCTAATTTAAGCTATATATATATAAGCTAATATATTTTAAGCATTACCTACATGGAAAATAAATAGATTTGGACCAAACTAAGTACATAATACTTTATTGAAAATATTATCTGATATATATATATATATATATATACAATGCATTTGTTGTCTGTCTGTTTTCCTTTCTGTTCCCTAATAACTCAAGATCCAGACAACCAAATAATGTGAAATTTGATAAACGTACACACAATCATATGTAGAAGGTTCTTAAACAGGTTCGTTCAATAAATTGACACTCATGGGCGCCGCGGGCCCAAATACTTCTATTCTTCTTAATTGAGCTATTTAAAAAATGAAAATAACCAATTTTCGTGTTTCCCGACGAGGAAATAGTATGAAATTTTAGGAAATTGTTGAGTACATTCCCACAAAGGTAACAGGCAAAAATATGTTTTAATTATCTCTTACTGGGGGTTGGTGTCCCCAAAATAGTTTTTTTTCTGTATATGAACTATATAAAAAAGCTGAAAATAACTAATTCTCCTATTTCACGTATAGGTATAAGCATGAAACTGGCAAGTTTTAAGTACGCTACGATAATTTGCGAGAGGGAATTTTAAAATTCCTACTTATGTAGGAGGGTCCAAAATGTTGTTTTTTTATAATAGAAACAAGCTCATCACTAATTTTCTAATTTACCGTGTCGTTAAAAACATGAAACTCTTGGAAATTATTGAGCAGGTTCTCCAGGCAATTATGGCGAAAAAATTAATTAAACATTTTCACTCATGGGGGGCCCGGAGACCCACATGTACCTTTCTTAAATGAGCTATGTTAAATAAAATCCAGACAACGAAATAACGTGAAATTTTGTACACATACACAACATTGCACGATAAAAGTTCTTAAATAGTTTTCGTTTATATTTCCCGCTCATGTGGGGTCGGGGGCTCAAAAACGTCTTTTACTTAGACAGGCTACATACAAATTGAAAATTACTAATTCTTTTATTCCCCGAGTAGGCAGAAGCAGGAACTTTTAGGAAATTATTGAGTACTGTTCCGCCTTGGTTACAGACAAAAATATATTTAAATTATATCTTCCTGGGGCCTGAGGTACCATATGTAGTTTTATCCTTAAATAAACTATATAAAAAATGAAAATAACTAATTCTTCTATTACATGTGTAGGTAGAAGCATATAATGTTGTCATGTTGTTTAGTACACTCTCCAAAAGCTAATTTGAAAAAAATAAAATTTAAAATTCACTGTGATTGAGGGTCAGGGGCCCAAATGTATTTTTTTTTCTTATATTAAAAGCCAATTCATTACTAAGTCTCCTAATTTTCGTGGAGGTAAAAGCATAAAATTTTAACAAGTTTTTGAGCAAACTCCCTGATAAAAATGGCAAAAAAGACATCTAAAATTCTCTTACATGCGGGGCCGGGAGCCCAAATGTACTTTTTCTTAAATGAGCTTGATTAACAAATTCCTGACAACGACATAATGTGTAATTTAGTACACTTACACAACATGATGAAGGATTTTAAAAAGTTTTCGATTAAATTTCTGCTCATGTGGGCCGAGGTCCTAAAAAATCTTTTACTTTGATGGGCAATATACCAAATGAAAATGACTAATTCTCCGACTTTCCCAAGTAGGCAGAAGCTTAGTTTAGGAGATTGTTGAGTACACGTCCGTGTGGTAACCACCAAAAAATATAGTTAAACAATCTTTTTCTGAGGCCGGGGGCCCAAAGCTAGATTAAAAAAAAAAAAGAACTATATAAAAATTGAAAATCACTAATTCTCCAATTTTCCGTGTAAGTAGGAGCATGAAACTTTTGGAAAGTTGTTTATGAGTCTCAGGACAATAAAGAGTAAAAACTCCTGCTCATGTGGGGCCGCGGGCCCAAATTTGTTTTGTAAATTTCAACAATAATAACAGTCGAAAATATATTTAAATTGTCTGTGTCTGGGGGCAGGGTCCGAAATGAAGTTTTTTTTATCCCAATTTGACTATATAAAATTGAAAATCCCAAATCGTTTATTTCCTTGTAGGTAGAAGAATGAAACTTTGGCAAGTTGTTAAGTACACTCTCTAAACTCTAATTTGCAAAAAATAATTTTAAATTTTCCACTTATGGGAGCCGGGGGCCTAAATGCAGTATTTTCTTATATTCAAAACCGACTCACCTCTAATTTTAAAATTTACCGTGTACATAAAGACAAGAAACTGTCTGAAGGTATTGCGCATACTCTCTCTACAAAAATGTAGAAAAAAGACCTTAACAATTCTCATTAAAGGGTGGGGCCGGGGGCCCAAATGTACATTTTTCTGAAAATGAGCTGTATAAACAAAATCCAGACAAACAATTTACTCGAAATTAGTACACGTACACAAAATTACATGGAGACGTTTTTAAAAAGGTTTTGTTTAAAATTTCCGCTTTAGTGGGGCCGTGGGCAAAAAACCGATTTTTCATTATATGGGCAATATAAAAATTGGAAAATCACTAATTCTCCTCTTTCCCGAGTAGGCAGATGCATGAAATTTTAGAAAGTTGTTAAGTTCACATCCGCAATGGTAAAAGGCGAAAATATATTTAATTTATCTCTCTATGGGTGCCGAGGCCCAAATATAGTTTTATTCTTTGTATGAACGATAAAAAAACTGAAAATCAATAATTCTATTTCCCGTGTAGGTAAAAGTATGAAAATTTGGGAGGTTAAGGAATACACATCCAGCGATGGTAAGACGAGTAAAAAATATATTCACTCCCCTGGTGGCCGTGGCAAAAACGTATTTTTTCTTATATAAAAATAGATGTATCACTTATTCTCTAATTTTCCGTGAAGGTAGAAGCATTCAAGTATGGGAAGTTGTTGAGGAGACACTCACGACGCTAATTTACGAAGTAGAATTTTAAACTCTGCTCAAGTGGGGCCGGGAGCCCCAAAACGTTTTTTCTTTACATGGGCTTTAAAAAATTTAAAACCAATAATTCTCCTATTTCCGAATAAGTAGAAGCATGAAATTTCTAAAGTGGTAGAGTACACATCTGTGATGGTAACAGGCGAATAACATATTTATAATACTTACTGGGAGCCGGGTGCACAAATGTAGTTTTTTTTTACGTATATAAGCTATATAAAAGCTGAAAAGCTTTAATTCTACTATTTGCAATAATGAAAATTCGGAAAGTTGTTAAGTACAATACCACAAGGAAGCAGTCATAACTGGTGCGCCATTCTTTTGGGATTGCTGGCATAGACTTTCAGACACTATGCTTTTCTAACGGGAAATTGTATGTGACCTGCTCCAGAGTGGGCAAAGAGGAAAATCTTTGTGTACACAATAAGAAAAACTGCATAAAATGTTGTCTATCACGTTGTTTAAAGATAAACGTACCCTTTTACTTCAGGAAAATAAACAGTTTTGTTCGTTTCTACAGAAAACCTTATTTAAAACCAATGAGAAGCCGGGTACTTGCCTCTAGTAATACCATATAACATTGAACTCTTAATGTCTATTTCTTTGGGGCTGAGGGAAAAAAAACTTTTTTTTTCGAAAGCAGTTAACAATTTATTTTTATTTTACACATCATTGAAATATATTGAAAAAATAATAATTTTTCATATACATCGATTTCAACAGGTATTCTAAAGCTAATTTCTTGCAACGAATTGACCTGAGGCCCTTTATGTCTCTTTAATCTATTGCAGATAAATACAAATTGTATAAGTATTTACGACTGTGAAAATGGATGGATCTGAACCAAACTTGATAGCCCATATTAAAGTTATATCGGGTATTTAATCGATAATAATCATCCTTTTGGGCCGGGGGACCAGACTCATTTTTCTTAAATGTTTAAGATACTATTCTGTGCCATGGTTTCGACAAGTATGGATAATATATTTCATATGATTCAAATTGAAATGAACACATGTTTCAAAATTTATATCTTGCAACCAATGGATCCAGGGGGCCCTTAATGTCATGTTTTGCTTATCTATATTTAATAAAGCATCGTATGTCACTTGATGTGTGTCTGTGAGTTCTTTGTAAACCATCTTTCCGATCTTCATGAAACTTTTAAAGACTGTTTAGTACGCTTCCGGGAAGGTAACTTTTTTTTTTGTCTTTTGCTACGCATGGGGGCAATGAGGGACCATGATGTCCATTTTTGCTAAAATGAGCTGTATAAAAATTAGTGAAAGCCTTAGCTTTTGTGTAATTTGACTGATCTTAATCAAAATTTGTATATAAAAACTTGACAGCCAATATAAAATAACACCGGAAACTGAACTCCAAATGAGCATTTTTTCGGGACTGGAAATTGAATTAAAATGAACAGTTTTTTAAAAATAGAAATCTTGCAACAAATCAGCTCAGGTGTCCCTAAATGTAGTTTCTTCTTATATTAGATATATCAATTTTATTGTAAGTGTAAGTTTTTAAGAACATTAATGGATCTCACCTATCTTAGTATTTATGAACTCAAGAATCTATACTTAATTACTATAAGGCACTGAACTCCTAATGTTCATTTGATCGGGACAGTGGGCACCGAATGTCTTCTTTACTGCACTTTAATCAATTAATTCCTTTAATCATTTTACAGGATATTGATAACTATACCTTGAGTTTGAGTACAATGGCAATAAAAAAAATAATGAATTATTACCCATTTAGGAGTGGAACCCCAAAAAATACTTTAAAAAAAATTATTATATTTATTCTTTGTGCATTTAAATTGGACTTTTTTTGCACATTTTCACGTTTGTTTCTGGCATAAATATTTTAAAAATACTTACTGGTTTCTTACATTTATTAATTTTTACTGATAGAATTGTAACTCACTAGGGGTTTGCTAGTATAAAATCAAAAGTAATTTTCTGTCCGTCCTTTCCGGTCCTCGATAGTTTATGGTCCTTGAAACTCCATCAGACCCCAACAGCGAATCATAAGTGAAAAAAATATATAAAATATAATAATTTACATATTTAACGAATTTATACAGACGCTCAAACCAAGTTATTTTGGGTGCTGCTTATTTTCCAACACTTACATTTGAGCTGAACGCATTATGATTTATAGCAAAAAAAAACCTTTGCTTTTAAAGGTTATTTATTATAACTATAATATATAATATTTTTGACAATATTTAATTTGTGTAGATAGTACACAACTAAATACATGCAAAATTAATTATAATATAAAATTATATAAACGAATAGTTTCCTTTAATAGACACTATATTAATTTCTTCTCGGAATGTCCATTTTCACAACCAAACAATTCAATCACTCTTTTAAGGAAAACATTTAAATTTCGATTTATTTTTAAAACTTGAAAGAGGTTTCTCACTTACTTTAAAAGTCTGAAGATGTATGCTATTAATTCGTTATTCTATAACATTCTTGTAGCAAATCAATAATGCAAACCTCAACCCAATTATAACTCAATTCGTTTACACTCATAGTCGTGTTAAAATTCAAATTATTATTTTAGTTTTATGCCATTAGACTCCTTAAAAACTTTTAAAGAAGTAAAACTTTTTGTTTTTATAATAAATACTTTATTAATATCACTTCGTTATGTTTTATTTTTTTATTAAAAAATCCTTTGACTTCTTCAATTCTATTTTAATTTTTTTTTTTTATTTTCAGAATTTTGAGAGCGAATGAAATGCGTCAAAATGTACATTCTTCAACATTTGATGATAATTGTTATATTTGAAAGATTTATTAGTAAGACTTAAAAATAACTCTCTACCATTAACTACGTGTATACCATCATTTAATACCACTATACACGGTTTTTAGGACAAAATTAAAATTCATTGTATACATTTTAATATTAAGAGGACAAGGGAGAACTCACATTTCTTTTGCTTTATATGTATACATATTTAGTATTTATCTATATTATAAACATTATGAAACAGTTCACGACATGCTCTATTTTTTCCAGAAATATAGAATTACATTTCAACGAAATCGTTTTATAATATTTCATTATACCAATAATAAACAGAGGGCATAATAGTTTTCAATATCACTTAACATTAATTTAGCCTGGTAATCTCAAATGAATACATACCCGCATAAATAAATGCATTACTAAAATGTATACATAAACAAATTACAACCATACATTTAATAATGGAAATGATTGAAATGAATTTTAATTAGATTTTCAAACAATTTTTAGCTTTATATCACGTCCACTTGGATTTTAAAAAAATATGTACAATTGAATGACATTTTTATTTTGTATTTTTTAAAAGCTATTTAACAGAAAATGTGTGTTTTTCTTTTATTTTTTGTAATTTTTAGATGCCTTAAACCCTTCAAAAATTACCTTTTCAAACCTGAGATATAAGGACTGTTATGCAAAATGCTCGAACGGATCTCTTTTTTATGCTGATACTTGCATTTTAACAATCAAGTTGATTTTTGACTCAGAAGTAGAGGATGATATGCATGCCTCTTTTATGATAAAAGAAAAGTCAAACATTCATTTCAAGTCGGTTAGTTTTATTTAGTTATATTAAATAATTATTATTATATTATATCTTTTTTTGAACAGGAATCATGTCATCAGAAAGGTATTTACCATGGCTATTATTGTTTTCATTTCCATTCACAAATATTTTTTAATGCAAATTAAAAAAAAAAACATTAATAGTCACTTCAAGATAATCAGTTATATCTTTATATATATAAATATATATATTTATATTTTTATATAAGTTATTTTAAAATGTATATTTTTATTTAAATGCATCTTTCAATGTGATCGCTTTCATTGAAAAGTCATAGCTCTTACTACCTTTAAAGTATTTTGAAGAAATAGTGAAAGTTAACAAATAAATTAAGGATATTGTTTACTCTTCTTTTTCTACAAATCTTAATCATGTCACACTAGTTAAATTTAAATATCAATACAATGACACATATTTTCATTTTTTCCAGTTATTTAACTTTAATAAAAAACAAGTTTGTAATAAGGTGAATTTGGACGATAATTATGACTGCGAAAGGATTAACGAAGGTGAATTTAAAATCAATCTCCATCTGAATAAAAAGGAAATGTTTGTTTGAGCTCAGATAAGAGGAACCTTACATTCGAGTGGTAAAAGCGAACCGTTAGATAAAGATGAACTTATATTTCCTGAAAAATTTGGTATGTACATAATTTACCGCTATAATTTCATTTAAATAATTTAATTTGTATAAAAAAACATAATGAAAAATTAAATGTATTCTAGTGGAAAATTTAAAATTGTAATTAAAATAAAATATATGTTACAGGCAATGCGTGAAATCAGGCATTCTATGAAATGATTTCCGCAGAGTATAAAATGTGTAATTGTTTCACACACTTTGCCTAGGCATTCTATATAAAATGTTTTGGAATTCTAAAGAATTCTATAGAATGCCGAATTTTTTTAGGTAAAGAGTAAAAGAGCACAACAAACGATTGCAATTATAATTAGGTTTTTTGAAGTGGAAATAATGCAAAATAAAGCACATGATGAACGCTCTTTTTTTATTTTTTGAGGTCTTTTTTTTGTTTCCACAACTTGTAAATCATAGTAAGGTAGCGACGTCTTTATTAGGCCTACTTGAGCTCTGTAGCCAAAGAGAGCCCCGTATCGTGACGTTTTAATTTCAGAATGAAAAGCTCTGTTCTTCTTGAGTATGACCAACCATAAACCCTCACTCCAATGGACAAATATTTCATCTTGCATCAAAGCACACAGAATATTTTCCATGTCTTAGTTATTTAACCGCTCCTCTAGCCTTGTATGTGGCGCGGCTGACCATAAACGATCTTCAAGGTGGGATAGTACTCTTTTAGGCTATTTACCAAATTGTTTGCAAACTCGAGGCCGTTATTGGACTGTAGAATTATAGGAGCACCAAGCTACTTAAAATTTCTACTAGCTGGTATACTACTCTTTTGCCCTCATTATCTTCAAGGTCATGAGAACTACGGACTTGGTGGGATGATCTTGATACACAATAATAAACTTATATTCCCCATCAGGATGTAAATGAATTTCGATGAGGTCGATCTGCCAATTAGAGTTAAATGGAGAAAAAAAAAGCCATTAACGTGACCAAAATGAATTTATTTTACGCCGCGCTTGTTTCTTCTGGAAAGGTTCACTAAGGTTAATACACAGTTAAATATTATGACGACTAGTGTTCTTGTATTTAGCTTAAAGTTATTTCTACACTTAAATAATGGTCAAATTGGCTTTTGAAGTACGTCAAATAGCTTTAAGTTCAACCTTTTTTTAACAGGGTATATTGACTTACTATTATTTTCCACCATCATGACATCATAGTGTTTTACCAGCCAATAGTCTATAGAATGCATGAATCTCACACATTGACTGCTACATATATATATATATATATATATATATATATATANTACATACACACACATATATTTTATGGTTATCATTTGTAATGGTTGATTTATTCGCATGTACTTAATGGGCTGTAACACCCTGTAAAGTAAAGTATGAATATATTGCTTTTAACTGTAACCGTTTTGTTTTCCGAAAAAGCTATTCATTTCCCTTTTCTTCATCACTTGGAAATTAAATTAAATAAACAAAAATGTATATATCTTATAAAAAAAAACAAAATAAATATAAAAAATACGTTGGAGTTTCATAGAAGTTTTTGCTTATATGAAGAATGGTATGAAATACACATTTTAAAAAATATTAGCGTCAGTAGCAAAATATTTTTTTAAACATTTAATTTATAAAAGTAATAAACATACAGGAATGTATATTTTCGTTCCATATTTTACGAAATATGAGTGTTAGTTAAGTTTTTTCAATAGTACTATTTCACTGAATTTACTGAATTTACTTTCATAGGAATCGTTAAAGTTAATGGTGAAGACTACGACCCTGATGAATGTGATGCTATCATTACTACTACAAATTTGGAGCTCCAATTTACTTGTACGAACAATCCAGAAGACTGCTGGATCTTCATAACGGCGAATGATTTGCACAATACGATAAATCCCTTAAAGTCATCTAGTTTGAGCTATAGTATGTTGAACCAGAAAAACGTTACCGTTTATTTTACCTATGCCGTTTGTGATTCGAAAAGAAATTATACAAGCCGCTGTTTTATTCAAAGTGGTATGTATCGTATCCATAATTAAGTTATGATCATATTAAAATATTATCTACAGATTTTACTTTAAGGTCTAATTTCAATTGCTTTAAAAAAAACATTATTGACTATTATTTACAATTATAATTGTCTTTATCTTATTTTAATGCTCTATTGAAATATATGAAAAAATATATCGACTTAATTATAAATATTTTTATACTTATTTAAAGGAAATGAGAAAAATTTGAAATCATCTATTAAACTTTTTATTTTTATTTTTGAAAGAGTGCGATCCTGTTTTATATTTGATCAAGATGCCTTATTACAGTTAGCAAATATTTAAAAAAAAATCAAACAGGGCTAAATACTTTCTTACTTACACACACACTCACACACACACACACACACACACACACACACACACACACACACACACACACACACAAAAATATACTCAGATGATCAGATTGATACAGTAGGAATATCTAGCAAAGAAATATACAATTATATCAATGCAGCGACTAATGAATCTGCTGCCTTGGCAACGTGCAATCTGAAAGTCTGGAAAGACTGAAAATCACTATTCAAACAAATTGTGTGCAATTTGTAAAAATAATGTAGTTTCCCTTATTGTTATAAATAATATTGAATCAATTTTAGGCCTCTAATTATTTCATTTTAAATGATGGCAAGATTATTAGGCCAAGTTCCATAATTAAGACATCATCTTGCATTCATCGTTCAATATATTGAAATATGTATCTTACTCTTTTGCCGAAATGGGGTTTTTGGTTTTAAACACATATGCACATAGATCTATTTGTTTGTATACTTTGCTGTCATTTAAAAAGAAAGAGTGTATTCCTCCTCTTTAAATCAAACATATTCGAAGAAAAAAAGTATACAAACTTGCAAAATAGTTTTAAAAACTGTCAATTATAACTTGAGTCCAAAGCACTTTTTACATATCTTAAATATAAAATTTGAAGCAATTATCATTCTGCTACGCTAATTGAACACAAAGTGAGGACTTCGTAATTGGACCCTATTAGTGGTACAATCATTGAAACAACACATCATATTTGCCAAAATACTCCCTTGGTCGTGCAGCAGCAACAGCAATGTTTATTCCAAGAATTGACGCCAAACACAGATCTAGATTTCGTTTTACGGAGACAAAAGTTCCCAATAAAAATGGCTTTCGCCATGACTGTTGAGTACCAGGCTCTCGAACAAACTCAGAGCCCCTAATGTTGAATATTATGTCTAGGGTTTCCACTGGCTTTTTTATATTATACTAATATATAAAACGAAATGTTCACATACAAAAAATAATAATTAAAACTAACGCCCCTGTGTATATGATATAAGAGAGATAAAATATTTAGAACATAATATACTTACATATATACATGGTACATTAGTAAATAAACATATACTAAATTAAGATATCTACGTCGTTACAATGATACAAATAGCTCATTACTTTGCCCAACTTCCCTCATGGAATGGGCGTGGCCAAAGGGACTAGTTGAACTGCTATGCTCCGGTCTTTTCTCTGATAACCTAGGCGCTTGCCCCGCCCACTCTCTGCTTTAAAATCACTATGTCATCTCTCAGTTTCACTTTTTTTGATACTTTGGATTCCACCGCAGCTAAGTTTCTTCATTTTATATTTTATTTTTATTTTCGTTTTACTTCTGTATTGTATTTTCGTTGAAAAAGGCTCTTTGTCGAAACGTTCGCTGTTTTGTTACGTCCGGTCAGGCTTACCCTTACCTTGTTTACGTCTTTTCCATTTAATTTCTGGCCAATCAGGCGTAGCGCAGTCCTGTCCCGTGGTCAGTATGATTGGCAGTCAGCCGCTTGGTCCCTGACTGCAAGGGTTCCCACGTGTGAAGGCAAGGCTACCTTGTCCCCTTCTTCGCTCCAGATCTCAGCACGTCTCCTGCTGAGTTTGTAGCCTAATGGTTTCTCGCCACTCCACTGACTTCACAACTTACTAGTACTAACTACGTACTGACTCCTAACTCCTAACTACAACTAACTAGCTGAAAACAACAATATCGAATAATTTAACTAAGGATAGTAATAACATAGTAATAACATATGTCAATAAATACCTATACAAATTCAAATACATTTGACTATTTTAAGTCTAGGTACTGCTCAAACCTGAAACAAACTTTCAGCTAGGCTCAGCTCTTATTCGCCCGTCACACCGCAGACCTTGTGTACTACGAATATTCTGAGAGAGAGGCTGCTGTAAGGTTTGGCTCGAGTATTTAAGGACCCCTGGCCCCGCGTGGGTCAGCGGACCCTTCTCATCTGATTGGTCATCACGCGCTGACATGCATGACTTCGAGAACGTTCGGCCAACTTCCCCATCCTAACATGTTACTAATTCTATGGAATTCTATGGAATTATCCATGGTCCATCATGAATCTTTGTCCATCTCAAGGACAGCGTCCCTGTTGCGTTGATGGACCTACCCCTACCCTCAACGGTTCTAAAATATGTAAAGGTTCTAAAATTATAGTGGGGAGGTATTCAAAAATGCCCATAAACAACTCTCAAGGACTAACTCTAGATAAAGTTGGCATATATTTCCTGGAACCAGTCTTCACTCATGGACAACTGTACTTTGCCTTTTCACTCGTCTGTACTTCATTTGACGTTGCTGTGAAGGACCAAGGCAACTTATTCAATGGTAGTGATGCAAGGAAATTGTTTAGATTTAACATTGAATTATATATACTACCGTGCACACCAGTGGCAACCAAAGGCAATGGGAGCTAACAAGCAAAACTAGGGTCCAAATCCCTTGCCAATGTTCTGCAAACGCTTCTGCATAACTATCAAAATTGAGCATCCAATTCCTAAGCAACAGCTATACGGTCAACTCTGACATTTATCGTAAGCAGGTACACAGACCTGTGCTACTACTGGTGACGTTTTATTGTCAATCTGGAATCAGTTAATGTGGATGTAGTTTTACTGTTATCTGAATAAAAAAATTCGTATTTGATGTACATTGATTAGTAACTAAAAAAATGCGGATGGCACCGCTACTACCAAACTACTGCAGTTTCCTACTTTGTAACGCTACTCTTATTCCCGTCCTTAGACGGGCTTTGTTAGTAGTATGACATAATTTGTGAGAAGTAATATAAGTTGCATTTATTTTATTTTATTGTAAATGAAGTGAAATTAATGTCTACGTCACATGAAAATTTTAAACAATGATTTCGAAATTCAATTTACATTAAAATATACTTTTCGAGCAATTCTTAGAATACATTTAAATTAAAATAAATTTATTTCTTTTACAGTTACGAATATTGTACAAGCTCAAGGTTCTATTTATGATACAAATGGTATGTGAAATATATACACTATCGTTGTATTATAGTTAAAATAATTCAATTTCTTTGCATAGTTTGAAAATTTTATTTTGTAAAATAGATCATAAATAGAGATACAGATTATATATATATGTATATATATGTATATATATGTATATATATGTATATATATGTATATA
>MUZC01000596.1:10678-22480 GCA_002072015.1 Radix auricularia | reverse complement strand
ATATATATATATATATACAAATATATAAAAATATATATGCATGTATATATATATATACACACAAACACACAAATATATATTTGTAAACTAATTAATTAGTTAACACATTTTAATGAACTGCTATTTTTAAATTTTATCTATTTATTCGAAAATAAAACTAACACAAAAAAAGGCATGAGAGGATCGTCGAGTTTACTCCTTAAAAAAGATTTAAGTAAATTATCTATTTATACCTTAACTATATTTTTTATTTGTCATTATTTATTTTCAAATCTTAAATTTCCACTCAATAAAATAAAAATAATATTTTCTGACTCATTTTAATCTACTCAAAGAAAATAAATACAATTTTTCATATCTAATCTATAAAAAAAAAAAAAAAAGACGGGACTATAACTAAAATTAATTATTAAAACGGCATTTTATTCGAAATTTTGGCAATTATTTTTTATATTTATTAAAAAATTGCACACTTTTTAAATGCCATTTTAGAATATTAATAATTTTTCCTAAAACTTGACCCCATCATATTTGAAAATTTTAAATTACAATTGTAAAAGTAATAGAACTATTCAACACATTTTTATGAACTGATTTCTTAAAAGGTTATCTTTTTATTAGACAGTCAAACAACCACAAAAGAAGACATGAAAGAATCGTCGAGTATACTCCCAGAAGAAGACACAAGTAAATTGTTTATTTATACCTTAACTATAGTCTACTTATTTTTTGTGTGTAAAGATTTCTTTTCAAATCTTAATTTTCCACTAAATAGAATAATTGGATATTCCTTGCTAATATATATTTGGCCTTAGAAAATACATACAATTTTTGATATCTAATCAATTAAAATTTTAAAAAAGACGGGACTATAACTAAAAACTATTAAAACAGTAATTTATTTGCAATTTTAGCAAAAAGTATTTTCATTTATAAAAACTAATGCACACTTTTTAAATGCTTTTTTAGAATAATAATAATTTTACCTAAAACTTGACTTTATCATTTTTGAAAATTTAAAATTAGAAAAATAAAAGTAATTAAACTATTCAAAACATTTTAATAAACTGATTTCTTGAAATTGTATCTTTTTATTAGAGAGCAAATCAATCACAAAGGAAGGCATGGCCGAATCATCAATTTTACCGCCTGAAAAATATACAAGTAAAATAATTAATGCATATCTTAAATATACGCAGTGGCGTCGCTAGTGTGGTGTGAAGGGAGTGGGGGGCCGCCCCGGATGACACCATTAGAGGGGTGAAAACAAAGTATAAAATATTACTGTGTTACATTTTATGTCAGAAAACAGAGAAACACGTTTTTTTCATATTTAAAGAAAATAAGAAAAACAATAAAAATACGTTAAACTTCGAAACATCTTATTTAAAAAATATGAGTTAACTTACAATAATAAAACAGTCCCGACAAACAAACAAAATATAACAATAAAAAAAAAAAGAAAAGAAAATAGAAACAGCCGCACCAGAGCATTTTTTATTAAATTAAAAAAGCAGTATCTTCTCTTTTAAAAGATATTATTAAAAAAACTGAGCTTTGAAGTATTGACGTCATGGACGAATCCCACTCCCTCTTCTTGCCACGTCCGTGGGGTGGGGATGAAGAATAGGATTTTCATTTTTATTTTTTAAATCAAGAGATAGGTTTTGTTTTTGCCATTTTTGGAAGAAAATTATGAATTCAATGTCATTCAGTTAAAATTTTGTTTTATTTATATTTTATAGGCGTGCATGCATATATATGCATATTTATGTGTTGGTAGACCTCGGTTCGTAGTTGCCATCCTGACCAATGTTCCCTTTAAGCTGCACGACCGAGCAGCTATCTGGCAGATTCCGCGCAGCAGTTGTAAGTTATCATGCCGCAAATTTCAATAGAGAAAAAAATAGAATTTCTGCGCCTTTGCCAGAAGTTAGTAGCAATTCTATCTCTTTTTCTACCTGGGACATAGTCGCAGCTTTTGTTTAAATCTAATTATGATAACAAGTTTAAATGTCTAGAATGTATTTTACATCTCTAACACACAGCAAACACACATTAACAACATAATTCTATTCATCCGTCTAAAGGTAATACAATGAAAATATCAAACACTCCCTTAAAAAAATAATTGAAATTTGTGACTAGCCTTGAAGCAGAATAAATACTTTAATGTCACTCGCCGACCACTTAAAAAAACGAATTTGATGTCACGAACAAGCCGGTGTGTTATTTTAATCGAAACGATGGGAATTGTTTTTGGGGTGATGGTGTGTTGAAAGGAGGGCTTTGAAATGAAAACTCAGTTTGCGCTGGACACCTGGAGAAGGATTTTTTTAGACGACACAAAAATCAGAAGGCTTTCACGGCACTTTGCTTTACACGCATCTAATTGTTGAGAAACATACAAGTACATACTGAATACTGTGAAGAGCTGGTCCGTTTGTATAATGAGCCATAGTCATAGTCAATAAATATTGTTCCGTAGTGTCATTCATGAAGTAGTTGAATATTTTGGCAAAATAAGCAGGCTGTTACAAAGGAAAAAATCTGACGAACATGGAGGCATACCAGTTTGTAAAAATGAATGATCAATAACCTAAGAGGCCATGAGCACCTTGGTGACAATTTTCATTGTTCTGTAAAGGTCACTAAAATGTTTTCAGACTGTAACGGTGAAAACTTAGTCCAATTCACAAAATAGTTAAATGTCTGAGTTGGCACGTGCATTACCTTTTTTTTTTAAAATCGACTTGATGCTATGGCGTATATTGTTGTAAGCGTTAGTCGACACGATAAATTTTAATTTCTGACAAGAAGAACTTGGTGACGGAGTTTCTAAATATAAAGCATTCTTTAAAAGCTATGAAGACATTTTGCAGAAACTTATGGATCAGTATCGCAATTTAAATTTATGATTAATGCTAGCGGAAAAAAATAATAAATATTAAGTCGTGAAGGGGTGACACCATGACCTTCCGCCCCGGGTGACACCAACCCTAGCGACGCCCCTGACTATACGATGTTTGTCTCTAAATGTGAAATAATTTGCTTATAATTTAAATTTCTTTTTATAAAATTATTAATGTATACTTTTTGATAATACCTGTAGACACAAGGAAAATACAAACACTTTGTGAAATCTAATCTATTTTTTTTAAAGAGACGTTACTATATCTGAAACTTATTGAAACAGTAATTTCTTCAATTTTTTTTTTTTTAAAGTTTAGAAATAATAACGCTTATAAAAAAAAACATTGTTTAAAATAATATAATTAAAATGTCATTATATATAAGTTGATAAATCTTAAGTGCAAAAGAAAAATGTAATTGAACTATTCAAGACATGTTAATAAATATATATTTATAAACTTTTATATTGTATATAGATATGCTTGATGAAACACTAGAAGCAATTGAAGAAACAACGAGTTATACTCAATAAGTAGATATAAGTAAAGTATGTATGCAATACTTTAACAATATATATTTATTGTTTTATTTTTTATATAAGGATACTATCTAAATTTGTAATATTGTTCTTTCAAAAGTTATTACTTCTATTAGAAAAGAAAGGAATTAATATATTCTTGATTATATTTGCAGATATAAAGAAAATACATATAACTTGGGAATGACAATAAACTACAAATTTAAAAATGAGACGTATTTAAATATAACATAATTAAACCCATACTTTATTAGCCATTTTATCCAACATTATTTAATTTGAGAAAAAAAAAAAAAACTTGTTTCTAGGGATGCCCTGTTAAAAATATTTTTAATTAAATCTAAAGAGTTATTACATCATAGTTGATAATTTTTAAGTATCTAACCGAAAATATCAAACATTTGTTTAAAAAAAGCTATTCACCACATGAATATTCATCAAAGAGAGAGAAAAAAGGAGACTACTGAGAATGAAGCATCTGTAATGTTGCCTTCTGACTAAATTGCAAGTTACTTTTTCTGTTTTGCATTTCTGTATATGTATATGGTTATATATAAATATTTTACAACATCCAATTCTTTAATTAAAGAATCATATAGTTTGCCCTAATATTTAACATATCTGTAATCTGGATACGGATATCTTCATATTTAAGTAAAAGTGCTAAAATTGTTTTCCAAGTGAACAGCGTTGTACTGAGTGTGTAGTTTGGTATACAAGTAGTGGAGATCTAGAGACATAATAAAAACGTTTTCTTTTCTTCAGACGATTTAAGTTCAATATGCTATTTTTTAAAAACATTTTGTCATCTTATGTATTACAGTATTATATATACTTATAACTTTTTAACTTAATATATTTCCTCCGATTAAAATTGATTGTTTTACTACATTTTGCATCGATTTGTATGATTTTATGATGTACGTTTGTTAATTTGTTTATTCTGTTCTATTTTAATAATTGAATTTATAAATGTATTTGTTACGTCTCTTTTTTTGTATGATTGCAATTTTTATAATTAACTAGGGCTTAAAACTTATAAGATTTAATAAGATATAACCCGTGAGACAAGGACATTTTAAATTTTAAGTTCACAATTTAAATCACAATTGCAACTGCAATTTAAATTTCAATGGGAAAAAAGAATATAATACTAGTGCAATGAAATATATTATAAAACATAAGTAAAATGCTTAAATATATTTACTGATTTGAAAGTATCCAATGAACGACTACTGTCAACGTACTAGTAAATGACAAAGAAGTTTAAAGCTAAAGCCAAAACTCAGCCTCTTCCCAGTTTTGAGTGCACCTGTGGTAACTATAACGGTAATAGCATAAAATAATAATTAAAAATTAAACCTGAAATTGTTATTTTTTTTACGTAAAAACAATTTAAAGGAACGAGTAAAAAAAATAATTACTAGTTAGTATTCACTAGATACTAGTGAGTATAAGGTATACGTACACATCTAAAATAAACTTAAAACTAAAAAAAGCTATTTGTTTTGATCAATTGCAAGGAATGTTAATAAAAGAACAATGAAAAATGTGACTATTTCTTGTAGATTTTATTAAGGTGTCTCTAGGGTAAATTGCCATTGAATAATACTTAGCTAACGTTACACCCTCTATAAGAAATTTGATAAGACAGACCCTGGTAACTACACACCTGTTATCACTTACTAGTATCTGTAAATTAATAGAACACCTAATGTGTGGAAGAGTTTTTAACCCCTAGACAAACATAATTTATCATGTCCACATCAACATAGCTTTTGAAAAAAAAAACAGATCAATATTGTAAGAAGCCAGCATGCCATTGACATCTTGTGAGGTTGCTGTGGAAAAGATTTTTGTTAAAGTAAGATGTTTGAAAACTAAAATCCTAATTTCCAAAATATTTCTTCCTCTTTATGCTTTCACCGCACTCTTGCAGCTATTCACCAAATACCAAATTGAGCAGTGGTCTTTACCGCCTCCCTCTGGATCGCTTAAACACCCACAAGGGTGGCGGCAACGCTCTCCTTGAGAATCATGAAGCTTTATAATACTATGTAAGAAATGGTATTTTAAAAGGGAGAGGATTAACTTCATGAATGAGATACCATTGCTCAATACCAACCTTATGAAGTATGTCATCGCAAAAAAAATAAATAAATAAATAATAATAATAATAAAAAATATCAATTATAATAATTAACATACGGCTTCAAATTGGCTAATGGGATTCTAACAAAAATTGGATCCCTTTATACAACGGGATACTATTTAGCTATGTGATCCCACAAAGTATGTTTGTTGCTCAATACTTAAAAATATAATTTGAATTTTTAAGTCAATCAATAATTATCAAGTTGTGTGCATGTAAGTAATACATTTTGATACTATTGTTTGTAAATATATTTGATTGTATTTCTTGTATTTATATCTGATGTATTCATTTAATTATATATTCTCATATGCATTCACGTTTTTCAGCAATATAATTCGATGTTCCTTTCATTATCAAAAGTTTAAATATAACAATATTTAAAAATAATTCCACTACTATTGTTTCTCTTGATTTCAATTTAAATCGTATAGAGTAGTGTGCATTATCAGTTTACAATTAATTTTGATATTTTAGTATTGATCACCAGACATAACGACTATAATAAATGCGACCATTCTGAACCATAACTCTTAGTAGATTTATCTTATCTTATAGGTTACAGACACTCCTTCTGTACAGAAGATTTAAATTGATATATATAAATTATTGCATCCTTCCAATATCTAAGATGTTCAATTACTATTCAATTTGAAATAATCTTGGAAAACTTAAACGAGACGTACATACAATGATCCGAAATGCAATCTGCAGCAGACTTTAATATTATATCTTGCATGGTTTGGGCAAAGTATTCTTAATTTCATTATTTTTTTATAAAGGCTTATCAATATTATTTTATAAGTTTTTTGTACGACATTTTAACGAAGGTTTTTTTGTTTCAAATTTAGAAGACAGAAAAAAATGTAAACAACCGTTTTTTTTTTAAAAATAAAAATATTTTATTCTCAGATTGTTAACACATCAATGCGTGATGGGTTAATGTTAGGTTCTATGTAATTGTATAAATCATAAGACTTAACTAAAAGTAAAACAACATCAGAATGATCTATTTATTTTTTAATATAACAAATAATGCCTTCTACACACAATAATAACAATGCTCTGTGAGCTATCAACCACACACCGCCGCTCTACATATTTCTTCTATCATCGTAATATTCCAGTGGCTACATCAAACAAAGAATGCGGCTATATAATGCGCGCCGTGAAACATTCTAACATTAGCACTGACAACTCAAAACACTACAGGAACTATAGAATCTACTATTTCCATAAAAGTTAAATAATATGTTAGACATTAATGGTGGTAAGTTCAAAAGCTCAGTAGACAAAAACTCAAATCACTCGAAAATTAGCTCTATGGTGTTTTTAAAAGTAAATTATTGATAAAATATAGCACAAAACAAAAATAATATTTTAAAAAATCAACAACAAACAAACAAACAAAAAGCTTAAAAAATAAATCTATGCCTGGTTAACTCATCCTTTTCAGACATATTCTTCATTTCTTCTTTGTTTATTTTACACTAGAAAATTTACCCGCAATTCGCTTCGGTAAATTAGGATTCAATTAGCACTGAGAATCCGCTTAACACCAATTCAAAACACCTTTAAATGTTATATCTCATTTATGATGATTACACTATATATATTTTTAAACCGTCTTGTCTGTCTATCATTGTCCCATGTAAAAAAAGCTAACAAGATAGAAACTTCCCGTGATCCTAACAAGCTGTTAATTTAAATCTATTTTCGAATGTTACCAGTTTTTATAGAAGAAAAAATAAATAAAAAGAAACCGAAAAATTAGAGAATAAGATATTATAAAGGTTAATAAAGCTGATTTAAGGAAGAGAATTACATTAAATACTTTTCTGCCATTTATCGTCGGCACAGTTTGCTCAATAACGTCAAAAAGATTCATGTTTTACCAACACGGAAAATTCGATAATTATTGAATAGTCGGTTTTTAATTTAATTTAAAAAAATACATTTCGGACCCCGGTCCCCAGTAATTTATACTTTAAATAGTTTTTCGGCTGTTATCATCGCGAAAGTCTACTCAACAACTTCCTAAGGTTTAACGCATCTATCTATTTGGGGATTATGAAAATTAGTGATTTTTAGTTTTTATATGGTTTTTGTAAGGAAAAAAATACATGTGACCCCCTGCCCCAAGTAAGGATTGTTTCAAATAATTTTCACCTGCTCCCATTGCTTGGTATTCGTAACAACCCCCTTACAGACACATGTTTCACACCTCTACCTAATCAAGAAACAGTAGAATCGGTGATTTTCAATTAACGTAAACCTCATATTAGTAAAAAAAAGTTTTTTGGCCCATGGCCCCAAGTTAGAGTTAATTTAAATAATTGTTTCATCTGTTAGCATCGTACTTAAAATCTTTCCAATGTTTCCTTTTTCTGCCCACACCAGACGTAGGAGAATGAGTGATTTTTAATTTTTCTTACACTCATTTCAGAACAAACAATACAAAAGTGCCCCAGGCTCCGCATTAGTGGACAATTTAAAAAGTAATTAAACAGCCATCTTTGTTGGAGTGTACTCAATAACTTCCCAAAGTTTTATGCTCGTACCTACACTGGAATTTGTAGATTTAATGATGAGCCTGTTAAATATAGCTCAAAAAAAAGGGGGGGGGGCGTTATTTGAGCTCCGACACTAGTGAGGGTTAATTTTATTTTATCATCGCGGAAAGTGTGGTTTGGAAATTCTTAAAATTTTATGCTTTTTCCAACATGGGAAATTAGAGAATGTGTGGTGAGTCAATTTTTATAATGGTTATAAAAAGAAAAAAAATGTTTGGACCCTTCAAAAGTGGAAATTTAAAATTTAAAATCGCAATTATTGTTGTAAGAGTGCAATCAACAACTCCCAAAATGTTTCATGCTTTTGCCTAGTGATTTTTAAAGATAATTAGCTCATTTCATTACAAAAAAACTGTATTTGGGCCCGGCGCCCAATGAGTGTTTTTTAAAAAAATTATTGTTCGCTATTTTCCGTCGGAAGATAAAGCTCAATACATTAGAACATTTTAATGCTGTTAGCTACATGAAAAATTGGAGCATTGATAATGAGTTGATTTTTAATATAAGAAACAAATTTTGTAAGAATTTAAAAAAAAATCATAAATAATATCTTTGGGAGAGTGTGATCAAATGCTTCAAAAGTTTTTACCTACACAGCGAAATGTAGAATTATTGAGGAGTCGGTTTTAACATATGAAAATAATTCATTAGGGTCCCAAGCCCCACTTGAGTAAGGATTCTAATTACCTTTTACGCCAATTATCGTCGTCATAAGGTGATCAATAACTTCTGAAAGTTTCATACCTTTACCTACACGGAAAATTGCAGAATTAGTGATTTTCAGTTTTTTATATAATTTACATAAGAAACAAACACAATTTGGGCCCTCTTCGCCTTATATATGATAACTTAATAATTTTACTCTTTTTACCATCGCGGAAGTGTCCATAACAATTTCTTAAAGTTTCATGCTTCGACCTACTCGGAAAATAGGTGAATTAGTGATTTTCAATTTTTGTAAGGCCCATATAAGAAGAAATAGTGTTTTGGGACCCGGCCCCACATAAGTGTGAAATTAGAAATCGTTTACGTCAGTTTTCGTTGTTAGAGGGTATCCAACAATTTCCCAAAGTTTCACGCTCCTACATACACGGGCATTTAATGAACTAGTATGAATCAGTGAGTCATTGAATAAGTGAGAGATTTCGCTTTTATAGATTCTTGGCAACAAGTAACTTTCAGCTGGAAGTAAGTTTCTGAGTTATTAAATTTCTTATAATTTGTTAAATCTTAATCATTGAGGTAACTCATAAATGATTCTTTGTAATTTCACAGCCAAAAATATGAAAATGAGTCTCATAAATCTGCAACTGTAACAAGATTGCTGAGAATTTTCAAAAGTATTGCACGTTGCTGTATTCCCATATAACATTACAGCTTTATTATCTAAGTAAATATAACTTCATGTTTATTTTCCAGTATTATGTCATGGAACAAACTTACTTGTCTTAGCTGCAAAGTATCTAAAGTGCTGACCTTGAAATGATGCCTAGTAAGTTACAGTTTGCTAAAAGTGTGGTGTGGAAACTGATAGTGTCATGATTATCAGTTAAATACAATCGTTAAAAAACTTACATGCAGATGAATCAAACAATGCAATACATTATTACTGTATATTATAGCAAACAATCGCAAATTTCGATCACTAAAAAGGGAAGTATCCACTTCTTCAGCCTTCGAAAAGTTGACTCAACTTGGCTCCATAAAATCTGGCCTTCAATAATCCTCATTTGTTAATGAATCATCATTGGCCTAGAATTAAATTTGAATGTCAAGTGTTTGACTTACAAATAGCGATTAATATACAATCAAACTATGGTAGTTGTTGTCACTTCTCGGCTGAATGACAACGTTAATGAAATAGTTTTGTTCAAATGTGTGTGTTGAAAGATAAACAGTGTTCTTGAATAGTTCATGTATTTATTTGCATAATTTACTTGACTTAATTATTTCTTATTTTGTGTAATTGCTAAAGATACAGACAATACAATATATAATTCTACATGGGAAATAGTTTTAAAACTCACTATATAAACAAAAGCAGGTTTTCATAAACTTTTATATGGAGAAAAATACGGATGGTTACTGAACATAGTCAAAGTTTAGCCTTCACCAATCTTCGCTCCCCGGCTACTATGACGCCCTCTTTGACAACTGTTCGCCAAGTAGATCGGTCTTCTGCCTTACACTCCCAGTCACTTGTATGTATTTTAGCTGCTTTCATGTCCTTCAGTGGCGTAGCTAGGGTCATGTGCGCCCGGGGGCAAGACACAAATTCTGCGCCCCTTGACGGACCGAAAAATTGAGCCCCCAAGAAAAATTTGAAATTTTACGGTTTATAAGGTTCATTTTTTGAAGCAAATGATATTTTAATGAAATACAATACAGACTAATAATTCTCTATACGATTATAAACAATTTATTTGAAAAAAAATACTCTACTAATTATACATTACTCGAATAGACATAATCTAAAATAAATGGATCTTGCTTGATTTGAATGTCGTCAATCTCGCTGTTAAAATTGATATTCTCAAGTGTTATCTTTCGATGCTAAGGAGTGCAAGATCATCCAGACGATCTTGATCCATTGAAGCACGTAATTAAGACAAAATAAGGTTTACTTTGCTGAAGGACCGCTCACAGCTTTTAGTTGAAACAGCAATTTTTAGAAGTATTTGAAGTGAAATGCGCAGATTCGGAAATACGTCATCTCCATATGAAACAATAAAATCGAGAAGATCCAAAGTAGTTTCCGGTAGAACTTCAGTCCGGGTACTGAGCATCTTTTTTTAGTATTTGATTTCATGTTCACAATTCGTAGAAATTAGCAAAATCTAAGCAATTATAACGAAGCGTATAGACTTTTGTTTCAGCAAGAAGAGATTTGACGTCTAGTAACTAGTAAAAATCCAAATTTGTTGTTTAGGTTGTTTAAGACGTAAAATCCGTATTGATATCTCCTGTTGGGGTTTATCAATTTCGCTGTTCATAGCAGGTGCAATTTCTTCTTATGGAGAAAGTTCTGCATCTCTTTTTAATTCTCGAAGGCATCCTCCGATATCGTCTAATCTTCTGTCAAACTCGATTCTCCAAGTTGTGCATCTTCTTTCCCATTGTCTACCGCAACATGGCTCAAATTAACACGAATGTTGACAATTTCTTGCTCAAGCGATTCAAGATCAGATTAAGCTTCCTTGAAACTCACAGTAGGATTCTGGAACCGTTTCTGGACACTATCAATTTTATCAAGTATGATGTTCCAGAAATGTTTAAAATCTAGGAAGTTAAAGTTTTATATACCTACCAGCAAAGCTTCTGCATCACTTCTGGTGTCAGGCGTCATATTTGTATGTTCTGATAATTTTTCCAACAGCCCTGCCATGTCATCTAGTCCTTCATAAATTGCTATAACAGCTTCTGATCGTGCAATCCAACGTGTTTCAGACTCCCTCTTCATTGTGATTGGCACAACTCTTTTTTTAATTTTTTCCCAACGAGTTGTTGAAAGGGAGAAAACATAAATCTATACTTTTAACTGTTCCAAAAACGTGATAACAACTGGATCATGTTTAGTTAAGTGTACTCTTGCTAAATTTTAAGCTGTGGTTGCCACAGTTGATGAA
>MUZC01000596.1:0-10499 GCA_002072015.1 Radix auricularia | reverse complement strand
ATTTCACTCAACAGCTGATTCCTTACAGTCGATGTAAGTAGGTGGATACATTCATTTTGGATTTCCGGTGATAAATAAGATACTAAACCTAGATTTTCTCGGGCATTTTGTTGGTGTTTTTTCTAACAGTTGATCCTACTGAGCAACAAGTTTTATCGACGATGGACAGGAAAGAAAGGCGGTGCCTGATGTTTCATATGAAAGGAATCCAACTTGCTTTGACACTCCGATACAAGCCCGTGAGAGGAGAGACCTTCCCTCCCCTCTCCCACTTTACTCCCTCCACATGAGAATTGGGGAAGTACGATTTATCTTTTTAAAGAGTCACAACATGCAGCAAAGGGACGCGTATTAACCATTCTGTTAGCCAGTGGTTTTCAACCTTTTGAGATTCCAGGACCACTTGAAAAATATGTGCCTTAACTACGGGCCACTACTAAAAATTATTTCTGCATTTTCTGGTTTTTCGGTGATTTCGTACAATTTATCAAACATCTCAAAGTTACCTTGAAATAATTTTTTTTTTCAAAGATCAAGCTTTTTCGTAAAAGCAGACATTCTGTCACTGAGAGTCATATAATGTATCTGCTTTCCTTGCCGAGTGGAATTAAGTTTATTGAGCTTTTCAAAAATTTCAGCCAAGTAAGCCAGAACAGCAACCCATTAGCCATGGTTCAAACTATCAACAAGCTTTGAGTTATTTCTACATGAAAATCTCTTACGTCATCGCGTAATTAAAACAGTCAGATAACCAGCGAACTTCAGTATACATTAGTAACTGTTAACGTTCAAGATTCATATTCGAGCATAAGAAATCAAAGAGACGAGAATTTAATTGACGAGCTTGATAAAATTTAAAAACCATTATGGCCAGATCAGAAATATATTTAAGTCTGCGTTAATTCTTTTACTTGCTAGTCTATCTCGATTAATCCTACAGTGCGTAAATTTCATGCTTCTCTCACGGACCACTTGGAAAATCTTCGCGGACCACTAGTTATCCGTGGACAACAGGGTGAGAACCACTGCTTTAAGCCACTCCTTTTTCTTGTTTTGGTAATTTTGGTTGTTTTTAGTGTCGTCTCTGGTAGCTCTATTAAAAGAATCGTATTGGTCTCTTACTGCTCACTACCATCAACTCACAGTTTTTTAAATTAAAAAAACCACATCAGCAATCCTACATTAGGATGTGTCATTTATTTATGAGTAGAATGGCGCCCCTTAACGCTCAATGAGTGCGCCTAAATCATGTTTAACAACTGTTTTGTAATAAAGATATGTTCGGAGCTCCAATATTCAATCTCGCAAACGTATTTGGGATACCTTAGTTTACATTAAAATGAAATTAAATAATGAGTTTTAATACTCATTTTGTCGCCCCCCTAACGTGGCGCCCGGGGGCATTCGCCCCCCTCGCTACGCCACTGATGTCCTTTGACAGACATCTTTAAATCCATGTCTCGCTCCCATATAGTAGTGTACTGATGACACAGGCTCGATAGACGCACAATTTGGTTTTCTCCGTTAGCTTGGTGTTTTGCCAGACCCGCTTATTTAGTTTAGCCATTGTTGCGGCTGCCTTGCCAATTCTGCTGTTTATTTCTTATTCAATGGACAGTGAATTGGAGACCTTGGATCCCAAGTAGGTGAAGCTGTCCACAACCCCAAGTTTTCATGATCGATATTTATGGTAGGAGGAGGTTGAGTGTCTTGGGCCATGATGTTTGTCCTTTTCAAGCTGATTTGCAGACCAAATTCTTTGCAGGCATTGGAGAAGCTTGACACAAGCTGTTGCAAACCAGATTCTGTATGTGCAGTTAGTGCCGCATCATCCACAAATAGTAGCTCTCGAATTAGGACATCCGTCGTTTTGGTCTTGGCTCGGAGGCGGGCAGTGTTAAAAAGTTCTCAATCAGCTCTGGTATGAAACCAGAAGAAGTACGGAGAAGAATATTGCGAAGAGTGTTGGTGCGAGAACACAACCTTGTTTAACTCCTCTGCTGACAGGGAAGGCCTCTGACTTAGCTCCATCGAACTGCACTGTGCCAAGCATATTTTCATGGAACTGTTTGATGATGGCAAGTAGGTAAAGGGGACAGCCACTTTTTGCCAGTATTTGTAATAGCCCGTTGCGACTGTCTAAGTTGAAGGCTTTTGTAAGGTCTACGAATGCAATGTATAGTGGCATCTGCTGCTCTCTGCATTTTTCCTGGAGCTGTCGAATGGAGAACACCATGTCTATGGTAGACCGATCAGACCGGAAACCGCACTGACATTCTGGATAGACGCGGGATGCTATGCTCTGTAAACGTGTTAAGATAACGCGGGCAAAGGTCTTTCCTACAATATTAAGGAGTGAAATGCCACGATAATTATTGCAATCACTCCTATTACCTTTGTTTTTATATAGTTTCACTATATTTGCAACCTTTAAGTCTTGGGGGATGTAGCCCTGTTCCCAGCAGAGGGACAGAATCTCGTACAATGGTTGGAATAAAGCTGTCTTGCCACTCTTTAGAACCTCTGGTGGTATTCCATCATTCCCAGGCGCTTTTCCAAAAGCTAGGCTGTCAATTGCTTTGCTCAGCTCTTCCTGTGTGTGCATGACATCAATTTCTTCAATGAGGGGTATATCTAGGATGTCATCTAGAGTGGTGCTGGAGACTTTGGTAACTGTTGAATACAATTCCAGATAATGCTCAACCCACCGTTTTAGCTGTGCTGCCTTGTTTTGAATAATTTTCCACTTTTGGACTTTAGGGAAGCAACTTTTGATGTCAAGGGGCCAGTTGCCATTTTGATGTTTTCGTTCATGACTTTTGCATTGCCCATGTCTGCAGCTGATTGTACACTGGAAAAGAGCTTAAGCAAGTAGGTATTGACACATTTACGTCCAATCTTTAGGGCAAGTGACTTAGCTGTTTTTAAGACATGCTAATTGTCGGGTGTGGGCTTGTCCTTTTAAGCAATAAGAGCTTTCCTTTTTGCTTCAGTGACAGGTTTAGTCTTGTCCCAGTGTTCATCAAACCAGTCTGTGTTGTTGTGAGATTTTTGCCAAAGGCTTGTATTGCGGATGTATATATTGTGTCTCTTAGATGCGTCCATTTGGAGTCAATGGTGACGCATGGGGTCGCTTTTGAGAGACTTTCCGTCACCTTGTCTATGAACAGCTGCGTTATCGCAGGGTCTTTCATGCAGGAGGTATAGATGCGTGGAATTCCCTTTTTCTTTATGTGGTACGAGTTTTTCCTCATTATTCTTATTTTGCTGGCGACAAGGGAGTGATCCATGTCACAGTCGGCACTGTGATAGCTGTGAGTTAGTAGGACGCTAGCTAGTTGTGCACACCTGGTGATAATGATGTCAAGCTGATGCCATTGGCGGCATCGAGGGTGTCTCCAAGATACTTGATGTATATCCTTGCACTTGAAGAAAGTGTTAGTCACACACAAGCCTCGTGAGCAGCACAATTCCAGAAGCCTTGGTCCATTTTCATTTAATTTTATCTTTATCTTAGATATACAGACGCTCCTTCTATGCAGAAGATAATTGCGTCCACAGATCATGAGAGATGATCTGTTGGCAAGTGATGCAGCGGTCACAGGCCACGGCTATAGGGGTTCCACGCATTACCCCAGCCGCCTAACTATTGTCTAGTTAGGTACCCATTCGGAGCTGGGTGACTCGGGGACTCCTCAGGCCCCGAGAACAAATCCTCACCTTAGTGTGGATTCGAACTCGTGACCATCGGTATGACAGTCGAGAGCGCTACCTCTCGACCACCACGTCCCACCTCTTCCAAAGAGTCTAAGGCAAGTGTGCCAGGCTTTGTGGTCGCTCCCCACTCTAGCATTGAAATCTCCTCGGAGATAGATTGCCTAATTTTTGTGGATGCTGGCCATCGCCTGGTCTAACGCTCCATAGAACAGGTCCTTCTCTTCCTGAGTTGAATAGAGAGTTGGGGCATACACACTAAGAATGATTGGTGGGCCCTCAGTTGTTCTGAGTCTTAGAATGAGGATCCTCTCCATGCCTGATGACAGGGGTGTCAAGGTATGAGAATCTCTGACACTGAGTTATTGTGAGTTGTGGTGAAAATGTTATGAATTGTGTTCAGTAAACGGACATTTGAATCTCACGCCATGACTGTTAAGAGTTCGCGTAAGGGCTATAAATTGTGTAGTGTGCGTGTGTCCAGGGAGTCGAGTAAACGCCAGAGAGTCGAGTGGAGGTCAGAATTAGTGTGTGCGTTGGACGTTAGGCCAGGGCTGTACTTGTGAAACATTGTTTTATCGAGGTGGCTCGAACATTGTGACAACCGGCGCCTGTATGCCTATAATTGGATGTCTGGATGGCTGTATTGACTTCAGTGTAATGCAGATAGTGTAGTAGTGAAGGATCATTTATTCGTGTATTACTACCACAATAAAGAACATATTATATATGACAATAGTCTGTCTTAATAAGATTATATCCAGAACCCAGAACGCAACAAGCGGTTCAATGGATTGTAGAATTGTCTGCTACAACAACTATTTTCTTAAGCTTAAATATGTTTTTTGATTACACAACTCATTGGTGTATCTTGTATTTTATTTTAAGCTATATGACAGTACTATTCTATATGGGTCACTAAAGGCGAACCCTCTGCAATTCAAAACAATTTAATTTTTGATGTTGTTGTTTTTTTTCTTTAAATTACAAAACAGATTTTTAGCTAAACAAAAAAGTGATCTATTTCACAGTGAATCGCTTTTAACTTTGATTAGATATGTAATGCCTGAACCTAACAACCGTATTTTACTAATTTTTAAAATTAAATGTTACTATTTAACCCAAAAGTGGGAAATTTGAATAAACATAAAAATTGAGTATAGTACCTACACTTTTTTAATAAGTTCCATTTACCAAGTTTGATCAAGTTGCATCTGTTTAATCAGTAGTTTATGTTTACAACTGAAGGCACAAATTTTTAAAAAATTTAAAAAAAAAATAAAAATAACATAATAATTTTTTTTTTAAAAAGGATAACTTGGACCTTCGGCCCCCTATAAGAATTTACTTTTTCGGGTGCTTTCTCAAAAACTTCCAAAAGTATCATTTAAATCTGATAAATGGTGCTGTCAAGATATTAGAAGCACTGACTGAATTTGTTTTAAAATTGTTGTGAAAATGTTGTGAGCTGTGTTCAGGTAAACATTATTTGTGTTCACATGCAATGACTTTCAGAGTTCGTTCAGGGCTATATATAGTGTGAGACGGACAGTGCGACGGTGTCGAATAAAGGTCAGTGTGTAGTGTGTGGCGGACTATAGGACGGGGTAGTACTAGGCGAGTGTTTGTCATACATTTTATCGAGATGGCTCGAAGGTTGTGATAATCACGAGAAGATATACTTGTGTCGAATAACCCTGTGATTGGAAGTACTGAATGGTTGTATTGACTTTATTGTATTACTGCAGCTATTGTTTTATTGAAGAAGTATCCATACGTGAATTATTACAACAATAAAGAATCATTTTATTATTAACAAGAGTCGAGACGTCTGTCTTATTATATCCAGAACCCAGAACGCAACAGGTGCCAGTAACTTATCTTTGACGTAATATTTATTTTCCTTATATAGAAATTGGAAATAATGGGCCCCGGCTCCAAAATGAAAAAAAAAAGTATACAAGCACGGGAGAGTTCTATGTTGATTTTGATGAAAAAACTTGTAATTGTTTGTCAAGACCGCACAGAGTCAAAAAGTGTAATATGTCTTTACACATTAACAAAAAGATTTTAGGGCTCCAGCACTGAAGAAATAAACATTAGAATTGCAACAAGGTGCTTTATTTTTTAAAGGTCATCAATTCTTTAAATATAAATTATATCAAAACCAAACCACTAACCTAATAGACAAGAGGTCGTAACAGTCTTGTGGCTAAAACCGAGTAGAAAACGCATCTTTTAATTCTTTGAAGCCTAACAAGTATCTAAACATGAATCTTAAAAGAATTGTGCGTAGATATTTTAAGGCAAAATGAAACGGAGTATCAATATTTCAAAGAAGATTCGTTTAATACTTTTTATAAAAGTTTACAGTCGAATATATTGGTTATAACAGTTGAGGGCCCTGGGCATTTTAGATATTATGGTAATTCGGACATACTATTTTAAGCTAAGTTTTGACATTTTAAAAAGCCTTGGACATTGACAAATGTGTAAGATCTGCCTTGTTTTCAAATTCAATACAAGTCTTGTTATCCTCTTTAAGTTGAAGTAGCGCCTCTTTCAACGCTTATGGATTATGGTCAGGTCTCAAATTTTTCACAAGCAGAGCTTGATCATGTATCATACTCTGAAAACTTCAATTTAGGGATTACTCTCTCTTGCGAAAGCCGGAAAACAACGAACACGAACCAAGACACCTGGAGCTCCTTCAACAAACACAGCAATATAGACTCCCACTATTTAAATAACCCGATTACAGTATCAATTTACTTTACTGCACACATCAATTCATTGATATCGCTTTTTAAGAGCAGAACAAAAGCTAAATTTGTTTCAAAACATTTGTATTAAAAACAGTATTAATTAAGGTGCTTATAAAATGAAATGGTACACTATTAACTTGGCTTGATATTAAAAGGCTTGTTAACTCAGAGCACATAACGTATTTGGATATATTTAGCGGAATTTATCCGTCACCAAAAAGTCTCCATTAGCTTTAAGTCTTCCATTTTTTCCCCAAATGTGCTGATTTTCCCCTGTTCGCAGATCACTGGAGTAGACTTTGCTTGAAATACTTTTATATAGCTTATATAACGAGAAAAATACATTATTAACCCTAATTTACAAAACAAATATTTTAGCCTTTATTCAAAAAACTTATACAGAATGTATTCAACAGCTTCTCGGATTTTGTTTGTTTTTTACAATAAGAGGAATCAGTTAATATTTTTTTAAAAATATTTTCATAATGTAAAAAATTAAATTATTTTTAAAAAAAACAACCCCCCCCCCACCGGCTCTATCGGTGCAATATATTCTTTTAAAACATGTGCTCATTTCAATATTGGTCATAATAGGTACCATTATTTATAAAGTTTGTGTAAAATCATAATTAAAATAACATCTTAACGTCTACAAAAAAAATATATTCCGGGTTCCCGGCCTTAAAAGTTGACATTAGTAATTAAGGACAATTACAGTATTTTAATATAGATCCTTCAACTTGTATAGCCCACATTTTGATTCATCCATTACTTTTATTAGTGTCTAACAACTTACTAATTTGTACATAACCTCAAGCAAAAAAGGACATTATGAGCCCCAGGGCCCCTACGGGGCACTATGTGAAGTTCAAAACGCCATTTTATTTTAACCAATGTCTCTTTATTTCTCTATAGCATTAAATATCTAATGGGGAATACATAAAAGCATTGACGAAAAAAACAACTATATTTTGACCTAGCCATAAAGGAGCGTAAAAGGCACTAACATTTAAAGAATGTGTTTATATCAAGAAAGAGAAATTTATTAAGCTAAGTGTATTACTTTTTGAAAAAAAGTTTTTAATTATTGTTATTTTAAGGGGGAGCTCTTGTTATCAATGCACAAAATGCAGTTGGAATCTGTAAAAGGTAAATGCATGGATTAAACTGGAAAATATTATTGATTAATTTTTTTAAAGTGTATTTTCAACAAGTAACAAAAAAATAATAAAAAATAAATTAAAACATTTAAAGAGTACCCTTGTAGTTGTTGTTTTATCGATTAAATATATTTTCTGTATGTAAAAATCAAAACAAAACAAAATAATGGTAACTAGGAAGTGCATGAAAAAACCAGATATCATAGCGGAGAGTCCCGTTATTTTGAGTAATTTAACTTAGAACGTTTAGAAATTTCAGTGATATAATATTTAGCCAAAAATGCCTAACATTCAATCTTAGAGCACGCAATCCATGATAGAAAAATATCCCATTTGAGTCTATTTCGCTGTAAAGGTAAGCCATAAGATTTTTTTATAAATTATATATAGGTATTTTCTTATTTATATTCTTTAACAAAAAATAATTAGCTTAGCTTTTTATGTCTTTTTAATTATATATATATTTGTTGATAATTATTTTTGATAACAAGTATATTATGGACCATAATTTAAATATAAATATAAAACTACAGAAATAATTTTTAAAAATACACACAAGAGTACACATAGACGACAAGAAGAACATGTCATATGTTATAAGTTTGTTATATAACTGTAATATCAAAACAAACAGTAACTAGGAAGTTCAAGAAGAATCCAGACATAGTATCGGAAACCCCCGTTATATTGTGCAATCTAACTTAGTAAAAAATGTCAGTGTTGACGAATATGTTGAGACATTCCTGAAAATTCTAATTAAAACTTAAAAGACATTATAGGAAAACGAGCAATATACCCGTGCTATGCTACGGGATGGGCACAATTAAAACATCTGATTATCCTAGAAATATTCCACATATGTTGTTTTTTATTTATTTATTTTTTTAAATAGTGAAGCTTTATTGTTTGTCTACCCGTTAATCCACAACATCCACTCCTTTACTGTTTATAATTGACCTTTATTCAGGAAAATGTGCGTATATTTTTTTGAGCTACATAATACGTAAGGCAAAATTGATGCCTTGGGTAGGGGGGATTTGGAATATTGGTTGTTTTTTTTTTGAAGACATTCGTAAAATCGCAAGTTTTGAGCTTAAATTTACCTTCCTTGTTTAGATTAAGTTTTGCTAAAAGAATATATCAGTGGCTAATAAATGTTTATGTTGTTGCCACCAAGGGTTTGGCAAAATTATTAACTCATGCCCCTACAAATGAATAGCACCCTTCAAATAGTTTGCAAAGGTGACCCCATTTATAGAAATAACAATTCCAATTATTAGCCCCGCTCTTACACCAGTGTATTTAACACCTATACATATTCCATTTTCTTATTTAAATCCTTGAGCGATTACTTCCAATACACCTTTCCTTGATGTAAGTTCATAGAGAAATAGATTCAAAACACTTATTTGTATTAGGTAAGCTCATTTAACTATACATAAACCATTTTCTTCTCAGAGAGACCTGGTAAAGTTTTTTTCAATCTTTCATGTCACTTTGGCAGTTTATAAAATCAATCGTTAGTTCACAACTAATACAAACACACACACACACAATACACACACACAGACCCACACACACACATGAATATACTCGCATAAATGCTTATTCACTCACACACTTGAATTATCAGCAAAAATGTATTAGTCATTGTTCTTTTTAAATTGTTCCCTTTCTCCAGGGATGTCAAATTTTTTTGCAAGGCGGGCCGTATTCCTTTATGCAACGATATTCGTGGGCCAGTTTAAAATAATATTATAAAAATAACATAGTATGATGAGTTTTTATTGTAAAATTTAAATGTGAATGAAGAAACTGAGATCTTGAATGAAGTAAGTGGTGATATCAGTATCAGGCTCAATGCCATGGTTTTGATACGAATGATATCACGTAGTTGAGAGTCACTTATTCCCGTCCTCAAACACACAGATATTGTTAAAATTCATAACTGAAAATATCTGCTTACACAAGTATGTCGAGCCAATTAAGCTAAGCATTTTTTAGCGCATTTTCGAGAAGTCGAATGCGCTATTGCACCCGTTTTATCCGTCCGTCCGTCCGTCCGTCATCACCCTTGATCTCAGCATCCATAAGTCCTAGACCCATGAGGTATATATGTTTTTTGTATGTCCTGACCTGCCATTTGTGCATCAACACTCAGTTACTCGATCCGTTAAAAAACCCCGTTAAAACTACCAAAAAATATTTCGAATCGAGAGGTAACACTAGCGCAGGGAACGGCCGCCATTGCCAGAAGTCGAATACATAGTTTTTCAAGCATTGAAGAGTGGTGCGAGAGCGTGCAAAAGAATTAGTTTTTTTTTTAGTTGACGTCATTAGAATATGTGTAAAATTTTAGAGAGTTTTACGTCATCATTTGTGGTGACTTGTAGTTAGATTAAAGAGAAAATAATTTTTTTTAAAATGTAAAGAAATGACTTTTAAATAAAAAAAATGTCAGGTATATTCATTACACAAGAAAATTCATAAAAATATGTCTAAAATCTAAACACAATTACTGATAACTACATAATTCTGATATCTAACATAAGTACTGATACATAATACGAAAATGCTCTAACACGTCCTGAATTCCAATAGGGACCAGGCTGAAGATGATTTTTTTTAAATGTAAAGAAATGACTTTTAAATAAAAAAAATGTCAGGTATATTCATTACACAAGAAAATTCATAAAGATATGTCTAAAATATAAACACAATTACTGATAACTACATAATGCTGATATCTAACATAAGTACTGATACATAATACGAAAATGCGCTAACACGTCCTGAATTCCAATAGGGACCAGGCTTAAGGCTGTGGTTACACTGCACGCGAATTCGCTCATCTAGTATA
>MUZC01000595.1:200323-216427 GCA_002072015.1 Radix auricularia | reverse complement strand
TTTTTTTTTTTTCTAATTTGTTTTAATGTTGTATGTGTGCTATAATTTTTTTTTTATTATTGCAAGTTAACTGATTTTTTAAAAATTAAAATCTCTGTGTTTATTGTATATCATCGTATTCCTTACTTTCTTTCTAGTTGAAAGAAATTTTTATTCTTTGTTTTTCTGACATAAAATCGAACAGTAAAATGTTAGGCTTTGGTGTCACCCCCCTGATGGTGTCAACCGGGGCGGCCCGCCCCCCACCCCCCCTCACGACGCCACTGGATGTCACCCCCTTGATGGTGTCACCCGGGGCGGCCCGCCCCCCTCCGCACCCCTAGCNATATATATATTATCCTTCTCAGTTACCTCTTGGCAAATGCCATATAAGAATTGTTGCCAAAAATTTGCCTGATATTTTGCTGAGGCGGATATGTTGAGCAATGGTCAGATATATCATCGCTACAGTCATTTTTGTTCTATAGTTTGTGACGCAGTTCATTCCGCATTGCCGGGGTTTTTTAAAATTTTTGAATTTGTGTGCATTTTGAAAGAACAATTATTATCAAAAGTAATTTTACAAAAAAATTATTTATTTCATTGTCGTGTTGGCTTATTAGTCCCAAAAGAAGACTGTGAGAGCATAAATAAAAACAAATTTAATTTGTAAAAAAAGCTACGTTATAAAACTCACGCGTGTACTCTCTAAAAGTCGCAAGTTGTCTCAATGTAAGCTCCAGTTGCTTGCTCCGGCGGAATGTGTTAGTGAAATCCCCGAACAAAGTCACACCAGAGCAAGAGCTTTTTGCATTTTTTATTTCTATATGAAACTGGTTTATTACTCTGAAAAAAGTATCAAAGTTGATATCAGGTAACGAACGAGTGGGTTGAGACGGTTGTATCTTTAAAACTTCCGATGATTCCCATAAATGGAAATGTTTACCATTTTGTTTTGCGGTCAATTTTTTTTTCTCTAAATTTTAGCCGTTGTAATTCTAGCGGTAGCGCACCGGATTGTCGAACCGAGGCAGAAAAGAGTCACGTGTTCCATCCTAGGTGCTGGCAAGGCCCAGAGGGCATTGTGCTAGCCACACAATCTCTTACTAGTTAGTGGTGGCTAAATGAAACTTGTGAACGCTACTTCACTTGCCCCATAGGCCGTCATGGTCTGAAAGGGGTTATTATTATTGTTAGTCGTTCTGAAAAATGCCAAACACCCCCAACATCTCCTTTTGTCACTCCCTTTTCACACCCACCCCCACATTTTGTTTTCAGTTGTTAACCCTTTGGATATCGAAGCCCCTTCCAACCTCAATTTCGCAACCGGTTGGGTATTATTGCTTAAGTAACGCTCGCCCCCTCCACTCTCGAAGTAGCAAACTTCATGGTTAATTACGATCATGATGAAATGGGACCTTCGTTACTCATATTGTTCCATTAACATTTTTTCCTATTACAGGTCTTTTTGTTTGTTTGTTGTCGTCATCTTTTAAATTCACGCTCTGAATGTCTTGTCTTTATCTATACAGTAGATTATTGCGTCCACAAACCATGCCGTCTGTTTGCAAGAGACGCAGTTTTCACAGGCCACAGCCATGAGGATTCCACGTTATTCCCACCCGCTGTTGTTTCCTTAACTAGTGTTAGGTATCCTTGGGGAGATTGTGTAGCACAGGGCCACCATTGTACACAGGAACAAAGTCCTGCCTTCAATAAAGATTTGAACCCGTCACCCTCGTTACGCCAGCTGAGCGCGCATGCCACTTAAACCATACTACCTTGTCGAAAAGTAGAAATGAATCAAATTTTTAAAACAAATTTACATTTTCAAAGTAATTTTAATTGGCCACTGCGTCACGTGTTTCGGGAGCCGAAGACACATCCATTAAAACGCCACCGGAAGTGAGTGTTATCTTCCACGGCGTTACGTCATCGGTGACCGATTCGGTCGCCGTCACATTTTCCGGTTCTGTTCATCTCACTCGTCAGAACTGATAGAAATTAACCGGCAACCGGCTCTGAGACCGGATGTTCGGTTTTATTTGTTGATTCCTGGCTGACTCAGCCCCCCCCTCCCTCTAACCGCCTCTGATTTACTGCAGCGTAATCTTGTCACAGTGGCTCCCAGTCAACAAAGCCACCCCCTACCCCCCCAAACAAAACAAACAAAAAAAAAAAGAATTAAAAAAGGAAATAAGTATCAATTTTAAAGCATCACAGCCGTTTAAGGATATGCATTTTTTAATGCGGTTTAGTTTCGGAAAGAAAGAACTCGATTCTCTGACAAGAACTGAACTATATGTGCCTATTTACAGGCAACACTCAAATTCATGGGTCTACAGTAGCAAGTGACTGAGTCTAAAGTACCTTCAATTGATGATTTAGAATATTTTACAAACGCAAGAGTAATAAGCATTTACTTGATTGCCTATATCAAAAGAGACATTGCTTTTCAATCATTCTTTGAGTTTTTTAAAAGAGTTATTTAAAAATACAACAACATTATAGCCTATGAGAAAACAGGACAATAGTGAATGTTGAGACCGCTTACGTTTTTTTGCTGATATGAATTTTAGGCCTATCTCAACTGTCAGCACGATCAGGCAGATTCACTGATTTCTAGGATAGTCACCACAGATATCAAGGATAGTCACCACAGATATCTAGGATAGTCACCACGGATATCTAGGATAGTCACCACAGATATCTAGAATAGTCACCACGGATATCTAGGATAGTCACCACAGATATCTAGGATAGTCACCACGGATATCTAGGATAGTCACCACATATATCTAGAATAGTCACCACGGATATCTAGGATAGTCACCGCAGATATCTAGGATAGTCACCGCAGATATCTAGGATAGTCACCACAGATATCTAGGATAGTCACCACAGATATCTACGATAGTCACCATGGATATCTAGGATAGTCACCACGGATATCTAGGATAGTCACCACGGATATCTAGGATAGTCACCACAGATATCTAGGATAGTCACCGCAGATATCTAGGATAGTCAACACAGATATCTTGGATAGTCACCACGGATATATAGGATAGTCACCGTCAAAACTTTGAACGGGTACCCGGGTTACCCGTTCGAAAGGCCTCAAAATTTTCTTCATTATGCCCCCTATTACTACCATTAGCCTTTTACTGCTTTGTTTATTGTGGAAATGCAAATTTTGATGTAATGAATGAACGATTGTAAAATGATGACATTGAAATACTACTGTAGTACAGTGGTGTAAAAACAGTGAGCAAAGGTGTGCGAAGGTTTTTTGAGGGGGGGGGGTATGATGACATGGCGGGTTATTTCTAGTTCATAGCTGTAGCTGACAACTGTTTTAATTAACTAAACTTTTCAGGACTTGCCCCTACTTAGTGGACCATCCCCCAGTATTTATTTTTGTAATACAGTAAAGATATTAATTGATTCAAATATGATTTAATAAATAAAAATGAAATAAAATAAAATTTACCCCTCCCCCACCCAGAATATATCAGGTGTTTATTTCTTTTAAAGTATGGTGGGGATAGGATTGGAGACATATGTTAGTGGGGGGGGGGTAGATAAAATAAATTGGCGCGTCTCAATCGGTATCAACGATGAGCGACGTATTTCAAAGCCAAGATCATTTCTAGCCAATCCTAGTTATCACTCTTGTGTCCTATTTTGTGTCATACTGAAAGGACACACCCACCCCACCATGTATTTTTGTTCTTATAGTGAAAATCATTCAACGATTGAAATATTCTTTAAAAAGTATTTGTTGGAGATAGGAGTGGAGACACGTGTGTGTCGGTTGGGGGGGGGGGCATTGGCTTGCTGGATCGGTATCAACGATGAGCGGCGTATTTCAATGCCAATGCGAAGGTCATCTCTAGCCCTTCCTAGTTAATAGTTAAAGTAGTTGTCGGTGTTGTGTTCTAGTTCTATTTTCCTTACTTGAACAATTCAAAGAACTGAAACCTTTTTTTGTTTTAAATGATTTTTGTTTCATGTTCCTGGTAAAAAAAAATATTATTAAAATACTTTGTAGTTTGTCGGGACCGTGTTTTATTTCCCTTTAACACGGGGACGTGGTGGTCGAGAGGTAGCGCTTTCGACTGTCATACCGATGGTCACGGGTTCGAATCCACACGAAGGTGAGGATTTGTTCTCGCGGCCTGAGGAGTCCCCGAGTCACCCAGCTCCGAATGGGTACCTAACTAGACAATAGTTAGGCGGCTGGGGTAATGCGTGGAACCCCTATAGCCGTGGCCTGTGACCGCTGCATCACTTGCCAACAGATCATCTCTCATGGTCTGTGGACGCAATTATCTTCTGCATAGAAGGAGCGTCTGTATATCTAAGATATAAGATATAACATGTAGATTATATATTTTTAAGCATTTTCATCTTAATACGCATTTCACCGTATTTATTTCAAACGAAAAGTTTTAATTTGATAAATTATTCGAGAGCCGAAATTTGAACACAGAAGAGCCACAGTTTAAATACTGGTGGTAAAGATATTGCAGTAACATTTTCACGGGTACCCGGGTGCCATTTTACAACCCGGGTAATTGCTCGGCAACGGGTACCCGGGTCCCGGGTACCCGTTGACAGGCCTAGTCACAACAGATATCCAGGATAGTCACCGCAGATATTTAGGATAGTCCCCGCAGTTATCTAGAATAGTCACCGCAGATATCTAGGATAGTCACCGCAGATATTTAGGATAGTCCCCGCAGATATCTAGAATAGTCACCGCAGATATCTAGGATAGTCATCGCAGATATCTAGGATAGTCACCGCAGATATCTAGGATAGTCACCGCAGATATCTAGGATAGTCACCGCAGATATCGGTACTGTCCCTGTATCTTACACACACAATTTTTTAGTAGGGTTAGGGTTAGGTTTAGGGTTAGGGTTAGGGTTACCACGTGTTGTCACGTCTTGCAAATATGATTTTTATATTTTGGGGGTAAGATAAAGGAAAAGAACCCAGATATCTAGGATAGTCACCGCAGATATCTATGATAGTCACCGCAGATATCTAGGATAGTCACCACATAAATCTATCACATCACCACATATATCTATCACATCACCACATATATCTATCACATCACCACATATATCTATCACATCACCACATATATCTATCACATCACCACATATATATATCACATCACCACAGATAAATATCACATCACCACATATATCTATAACATCACCACATATATCTATCCCATCACCACATATCACATCACCACATATATCTATCACATTACCACATATATCTATCACATCACCACATGTATCTTTTACATCACCACATATATCTATCACATCACCACATATATCTATCATATCACCAATCACCACATGTATCTATCACATCACCACATATATATATCACATCACCACATATATCTATCACATCACCAAATATATCTATCACATCACCAATCACCACATGTTTCTATCACATCTCCACATATATCTATCACATCACCACATATATCTATCACATAACCACATATCACATCACCACATATAGTTATCACATCACCACATATATCTATAACATCACCACATATATCTATCACATCACCACATATATCTATCACATCACCACATATATCTATCACATCACCACATATATCTATCACATCACCACATATCACATCACCACATATATCTATCACATCACCACATATATATATATCCCATCACCATAGATAAATATCACATCACCACATATATCTATCACATCACCACATATATATATCATTCACAACATATTTCTATCACATCACCACATATATCTATCACATCATCACATATATCTATAACATCATCACATATATCTATCACATCACCACATATCACATCACCACATATATCTATCACATCACCACAGATAAATATCACATCACCACATATATCTATCACATCACCACATATATCTTTTACATCACCACATATATCTATCACATCACCACATATATCTATCACATCCCCAATCACCACATGTATCTATCACATCACCACATATATCTATCACATCACCACATATATCTATCACATCACCAAATATATCTATCACATCCCCAATCACCTCATGTATCTATCACATCACCACATATATCTATCACATCCCCAATCACCACTTGTATCTATCACATCACCACATATATCTATCACATCACCAATCACCACATGTATCTATCACATCACCACATATATCTATCACATCACCACATATTTCTATCACATCACCACATATCACATCACCACATATATCTATCACATCACCACATATATATATCCCATCTCCACGGATAAATATCACATCACCACATATATCTATCACATCACCACATATATCTATCACATCACCACATATATCTATCACATCACCACATATCACATCTCCACATATATCTATCACATCACCACATATATCTATCACATCACCACATATATCTATCACATCACCACATGTATCCATCACATCACCACATATATCTATCACATCTCCACATATATCTATCACATCACCACATATATGTATCACATTACCACATATATCTATCACATAACCACATGTATCTTTTACATCACCACATATATCTATCACATCACCACATATATATATCACATCACCACATATATCTATTCTATCACCAAATATATCTATCACATCACCAATCACCACATGTATCTATCACATCACCACATATATCTATCACATCACCACATATTTCTATCACATAACCACATGTATCTTTTACATCACCACATATATCTATCACATCACCACATATATATATCACATCACCACATATATCTATCACATCACCAAATATATCTATCACATCCCCAATCACCACATGTATCTATCACATCACCACATATATCTATCCCATCTCCACGGATAAATATCACATCACCACATATATATATCCCATCTCCACGGATAAATATCACATCACCACATATATCTATCACATCACCACATATATATATATATCACATCGCCACATATATCTATCACATCACCACATATATCTATCACATCACCACATATATCTATCACATCACCACATATATCTATCACATCACCACATATCACATCACCACATATATCTATCACATCACCACATATATCTATCACATCACCACAGATAAATATCACATCACCACATATATCTATCACATCACTACATATATCTATCACATCACCACATATATCTATCACATCACCACATATATCTATCACATCACCACATATATCTATAACATCACCACATATATCTATCACATCACCACAGATAAATATCACATCACCACATATATCTATAACATCACCACATATATCTATCACATCACCACATATCACATCACCACATATATCTATCACATCACCACATATATCTATAACATCACCCCATATATCTATCACATCACCACAGATAAATATCACATCACCACATATATCTATCACATCACCACATATATCTATCACAGCACCACATATATCTATCACATCACCACATATATATATCCCATCACCACGGATAAATATCACATCACCACATATAATCTATCACATCACCACATATATCTATCACATCACCCCATATATCTACCACATCACCACATATATCTATCACATCACCACAGATAAATATCACATCACCACAGATAAATATCACATCACCACATATATCTATCGCATCACTACATATATCTATCACAGCACCACATATATCTATCACAGCACCACATATATGGAGATTGAGTGCTTTCCACATGCGCTGTCTCCGGCGCATCCTTGGAATCACCTGGCAGGACCATGTCACCAACAACGAAGTGCTACAACGGGCGAACATCCAAAGCATGACAACTCTTCTTCGCCGGGGTCGGCTTAGGTGGTTGGGACATGTGCGCAGATTTGAGGATGGCTGAATCCCAAAGGACATCCTCTATTCTGAGCTAGCCAAAGGAAAGAGGACCACAGGCCGGCCTCACCTCCGTTACAAAGATGTGTGCAAGAGAGTCCTTAAAGCTATTGGCATTGACATAAATAGCTGGGAGGAACTCGCTGGGGACAGGTGCAGTTGGAGACAGGCATTGACAGCTGGGCTAGAAGCAGGGGGAAAATACCTGCAACAGGTCGCAGACGAAATTCGCCTAAAGAGCAATTCAGCCAACCACTAGCACTACCTTCCAGTGTGAGAAGTGCAGCAAAGGCTGCCATTCGTGAGTGGGCTTGTACAGCCACAGCAGAAGCTGCAAGATCACGTGCATAAATCCCACAGGAGCACAGAAAATTCCGTCGTCTTACGAGACATAAGGAAGCCAAAACAAACAACAAAAAAACACCACATATATCTATCACATCACAACAGATGTCTATCACAGCACCACATATATGTATCACATCACCACATATATCTATCACATCACCACATATATCTATCACATCACCACAAATATCTATCACATCACCACTTATATCTATCACATCATCACATATATCATTTCAAGCCTGTTATCGTATTTTATCTGTCACTCCTTCTTTACAGAAGACTATTACGTCCTACTTCTGCAGAGGTCATGCAATTTTGCCAGCCGCCTTTGTTTCCCTAACTAAAGTCAGGAACCCCCTCCCCATTTCGTGCTGGGTGGACTCAGGGACACCCATAAACAATCTCTGCCTTCACGGAGAATCGAACCCGTGCGCATTGCACTCGACCACAGTGCTTGATGTTGCAAGGTGTGTACTAAGAGTCATGTGGTGCCGTCCATAAAGTACGTCACGCTAATTTTGACCATTTTGAACTCCCCCCTCCCACCTGTCACAAACTGTCACAAATCTCGGACCCCCCCCCCCTTAAGTACGTCACACTTTCGTATAAAATTATATTTTTTATTAATAAAAATAATTAAAATTTAACATAAAACACCGTGACGTCACACATGGCTGGACACCCCCTCCCCCCTGTCACAAACTGTCACACTTTCTTACACCCCTCCCTCCTTATGGAGCGTGACGTAGTTTATGGACGACCCCTATTCTGAATATGATAACGTAATATATATTTTTTTAAATATAATGCTGGGGTGGGGCGGTGGATGGAGGTTGTGCCGTGGTAATTAAAACACGTCATGAGTTTTAAAAAAAAACACTTTCCAGTATTACTATTACGTTTAAGAAAACAATCGTTAAAACCAAATATCTGAGTTCGGAGAAGCCTCACGTGGATTCGAATACTGCTAGCTAATGGCCTCGCTCTGTGAAATTTGATCCGAATATAATAAATATAATAGTTGATAAAAATACTTCGGTAAAGTGATACCTACACTGGATTTTGTAAACATTAAAATGACATACGTTCCTTGTTTTTCAATTTAGTTTAATTTATGATTTTCTTTCCTTCCATTGCGCGTGGCTTTTCGTAAGACCACGTGGTGTTCTGACGTCAGCAAGTGTGACGTCGGTTAGTAAGGGTTGCAGTTAAAAAAAACAATCTAGCAATTATTTAACAACGACTCAATGAAAGGAAATGAAAAATTACTTTTAATGGAGGCAACATGTGTGCGGAGATCAATGGATCGCTCCAAATGGAAGGATGTTGTGGAGCAGGCCAGTGTCCTTCATGGGCTGTAGTGCCACTGAGGATGATGAAAGTATGGATAACAAGCACAACTCTAGGGATTTATAAACAAAATTTGTACACGGAATAACAACGGTGTTTTTGTCCTTATGTCTATCTGAGGATTGCATGGAGTCATCTTTCTGTTGTATTTCAAAATAAGAATTAATTCAGATGTATTGTGTATTATATTACTACCTTACCCTTTGTCCTTCTATCCTCTAGTGTTTCAAGACTGAATGGTTTAATTAATGTTGTTAAGTAACCTCTAGAGTTACTTGTTCTATATTTGTGTCTATCATATCATATCTATATTTGTGTCTATCATTGCGTATCTATATTTTTGTATCTATCATTGCGTATCTATATTTGTGTGTCTATCATTGCGTATCTATATTTGTGTGTCTATCATCGCGTATCTATATTTGTGTGTCTATCAACTATCATCGCGTATCTATATTTGTGTGTCTATCATTGTGTTTCTATTTTTGTGTGTCTATCATCGCTTATCTATATTTGTGTGTCTATCATCGCGTATCTATATTTGTGTGTCTATCATTTCGTATCTATATTTGTGCTTCTATCATCGCGTATCTATATGTGTGTGTCTATCATTGAGTGCCTATAACTGTGTGTCTGCTACTGTGTCTATCTTTGCGTGTCTGCTGCCGTGTCTATCATTGTGCGTCTGTCATTGTGTGTCTATCATTGTGCGTCTTTCAGTGCTTGTCTAATAAGTTGAGTATACTGATCAAAGTCTTTACCTCAATTCAATCCTATAATAAACGATGAAGTGCGGGGTCAGAACTCCACCACACAGGCGTATTCCAGCCGGAAAACGCGGGTATTTCAAACGGAAAACGCGGGTATTTCAAACGGAAAACGCGGATATTTCAAACGGAAAACGCGGGTATTTCAAACGGAAAACGCGGGTATTTCAAACGGAAAACGCGGGTATTTCAAACGGAAAACGCGGGTATTTCAAACGGACAACGCGGGTATTTCAAACGGAAAACGCGGGTATTTCAAACGGAAAACGCAGGTATTTCGATCATTACATCATGGGGTGTGGCACAGAAAATATCAATTTTAATATCATATTTATTAAAGTACGGCGTGAAAAACCCACCAATTCTCGCCAATGTTGATCCGCCCCTGTCAGAGAGTTGGATCAGTGCTCCAAAAACTTAAAGTAAACCAAGTATTTTTGACTCGGTGAATGGCCTCCCTTGTGGCTAGTACGAGAGGTCAAAGTTCAGGCGTGACGCACTGACTTCAACTCACGTGGGCCAACGCCTCGCATCGGGTTCCTTACGTCTCCGGCACGTTTCAACAGTTCTGTTTGTACAGAACAGCTCCTCTGTCTTGGAGACACCAGATACGAAACTGCGCCTACTGAAACTATTCCGACACCCCGCCCCTCCCTCACCCACCACCCCCAACTCACAACCCACGCGTGGATTCGACGTCACAGGAATATATCATTTGGTACAAACGATACCGCATCAACTATGAGTTGTTTAGTCCGTGGGTGTCTTTATGGGGTACGGCGTACAGTTTTTACGATTGCGGTTCGAAGCCTAAAATTATCTTCACATCTGGTATCTAGCTCCTGCGTTGCATGCTTATCCTAAGAGGGCTACGCCCCTGACTTGAAGAACAACGTGGGGCGTGAAATACCCGGATGCCAATGGTGTGAGGTCAGATGGGTATCCGTCATTCTCCTGTACACCTACAAGCAAGGGCGTTAACTCAGCGGACAGACAGCCGGGGCGTTCATCGACACTAGAGATGAATGTAACCAGTCCATTTGTGTAGGATTATTGCTGGCACTATCTTTTGTCTTTGGGAATCTCGGCACTTCGCGGCTCACTTTCGCAGGTTTACGACTTCGCGGTTTCTTTTTTAGTAGTAGTATTTTTAGGCTTAGAACTTAAAAAGTAAAGGAAAAAGAAAACATAATTTTATCATATATAATAAGGTATATACCTAAGTTTACTTCGGTGTAAAGTACTGTAAGCGAATCTGATGACTTCATATTTCCCAGCACCCTATACACCACCATATAATACAACACCCTATACACCACCATATACAACACGCTATACACCACCATATACAACACCCTATACACCACCATATAATACAACACCCTATACACCACCATATACAACACCCTATACACCACCATATAATACAACACCCTATACACCACCATATAATACAACACCTTATACACCACCATATAATACAACACCATATACACCACCATATACAACACCCTGTACACCACCATATACAACACCCTGTACCACACCATATACAACACCCTATACACCACCATATACAACACCCTATACACCACCATATAATACAACACCCTATACACCACCATATACAACACCATATACAACACCATATACAACACCCTTTACACCACCATATACAACACCCTATACACCACCATATACAACACCCTATACACCACCATATAATACAACACCCTATACACCACCATCTACAACACCCTATACACCACCATATACAACACCCTATACACCACCATATACAACACCCTATACACCACCTTATACAACACCCTATACACCCCCCATATACAACACCATATACACCACCATATACAACACCCTATACACCACCATATACAACACCCTATACACCACCATATACAACACCCTATACACCACCATATACAACACCCTGTACACCACCATATACAACACCCTGTACACCACCATATACAACACCCCATACAACATCCTATACAACACCCTATACGCCACCATATACAACATCCCATACGCCACCATATACAACACCCCATACAACAACACCCCATACAACTCCCCATTCAACACCCTATACACCACCACATGCAACACCCCATACAACACCCCATACAACACCCTATACAATACCCTTTTCACCACCATATACAACACCGCATACAACACCCTATACAAAACCCCATACAACACCCTATACAACACCCTATACAACACCCTATACAACACCCCATACAACACCCTATACAACACCCTATACAACACCCTGTACACCACCATATACAACACCATATACAACACACAGTACACCACCATCTACAACACCCTGTACACCACCATATACAACACCCTGTACCACACCATATACAACACCATATACACCACCATATACAATACCCCATACAACACCCTATACACCACCATATACAACACCCCATACAACATCCTATACAACACCCTATACGCCACCATATACAACACCCCATACAACACCCTATACGCCACCATACGTATAGGTACGCCCTATATAACACCCTATACAACACCCCATACAACACCCTATACAACACCCTATACACCACCATATACAACACCCTATACAACACCATATACAACACCCTATACAACACCCTATACAACACCCTGTACACCACCATATACAACACCCTATACAACACCCTGTACACCACCATATACAACACCCTATACAACACCCTGTACACCACCATATACAACAAATGCTGATTGGTTTGAGGCTTACTGGGTTACATTAAAACCCGTAATGGAGACAAACAGAAGAGCCCTTTTGGCCTACAAAACATCACCAGTATCTGGCACACAGCAATGTCTCAGAAATGCCAGAAACACAGTCCGGAAGACTGCACGTTTTTGAGCCAAAACATATTGGGTGGACCTCTGTAAATGCATGCAATCTGCTGCCGATCAGGGAGGTATTAAAAAGGTACGAAGACCTAAAAAATGGCATTTGGACCCACAATCTCAAAATCAGCTCCACTCAAGCGAAAGACAGGCGAGATGATCACAGAACGAGACAAGCAGATGCAGCGCTAGAATGAGTACTACACATAACTCTATGCAACACGTAGTGTATTATTTGACTCTGGCATAGAGAGAATCCAACATCTACCAGTTCTAGATCATCTCGATGTGCCACCGTCAATAGAGGCACTTAGTAAGGCAAAGGATAACCTGAGTTATCGGAAGGTTCCAGGTAGCGATGGCATTCCTGATGAAGACCTTAAGTATGGCAAGACAGTATTACTGAAGCCTCTGCACGAATTCATATGCGATTGCTGGGAACATGGCCACATCTCACAGGATTCGCGTGATGCCAAAATAGACGCGCTGAAAAAAAATCAACCAAAGGGGATCTTAACAAATTGCAACAGCTATTGAGGCATATCCCTACTGGATATTGTGGGAAAGGCCCTATCCAGAGTGGCCCTTGCACGCCTGCAAATTCTAACACAAAATGTTGACCCGGAATCGCAATGCGATTTTCTGGCTGGCCGGTCAACCATGGACATAACTTTCTCATTCCGTCAGCTGCAAGAAAAATCTCCTCTTTATTGCCTTCATAGACTTAACAATGGTATTTGACCTTGTCAGCTGCTAGGGTTTGTTCCGTATATTGAAAAATTAGATGCCTACCGCAGCTTCTCAACATAATTGATTCTTTTCACACCAATATTCACAGCACAGTGCGCTTCGATGGTGCCACATCGGAACACTTCCGAGTTTGTAGCTGAGTCAAACGGGGCTGCGTACTGGCACCAACACTCTTTGGGATCTTCTTCTCGATGCTACAGCGACGTACTTTTTATTACCACGTTTTTCTTAGTTTGCTTTCTTGTCTGTTTGTCTTTCCGGGGCAAAAATTGAATTCCTTTTTTGAACCACTTCTGATCATCCAATTTTGATGAAATTTTGCATGCATACTTGATTCACATGACAATTTAATATTTCATTAATTATAGTACTCAATTCTACTTAATTATAGTAATTATACTAAAAATAAAGATGTATGACGTCATTAACATGAAAATTTCAAGGGAAGTAACATAACCAGGGAATTTTCATTTTTTTTAGTTATTTCCCATGTCTTAAAGACATTAAATTTGAACTAAAAAGTATAAAATAAAAATATTTTTAAAAAAGTTTTTAAGATACCACGTTTTGTGAACTAAAAAGAAGAAAATAAATTTTTTCTTGGGCTATGTTGGAACTTCCCTTCCCCTGGGCTGAGCCAGAACTGTTTTGTTGGATGCACATTGTGGACATTTTGTACATACACACTCTTACACACCAAAATATTTTCGAACTGAAAACGTGGGGCGCATTCGGCTGAAATTAAATGAAGTATCATATATAGACTGTGGAGGAATTTGAAACTGAAAAGTTTAATGTAATAGCATTAATAGACCAAATTTCAGCCGAATGCGCCCGACGTTTTCAGTTCGAAAATATTTTGGTGTGTAAGAGTGTGTATGTACAAAATGTCCACAATGTGCATCCAACAAAACAGTTCTGGCTCAGCCCAGGGGAAGGGAAGTTCCAACATAGCCCAAGAAAAAATTTATTTTCTTCTTTTTAGTTCACAAAACGTGGTATCTTAAAAACTTTTTTNTATATATATATATATCTAGCATCCGTCAGTCCTCATGAGACGATGGCTTTGATTCACGCACCTCCTCCTCCCTATACAACACCCTATGCACCATCATATACAACAAATGCAGATTGGTTTGAGGCTTACTTGATTACATTGAAGATATATATATATATATATATATATCAATATAGTGTCCTTACTTCGCGAAGATTCAGTTTCTGCGGCCTGTCTTGGAACCTACCTCCCACAATAGGCGAGGGATTAATGTATAGACGTGAAGATAAATGAACTCCAATTGCATAATTTTGTTATTTTTTAGTTTTTAAAAATATTTTTTTAATTCGTTACTTAGTGTGTGCTGAGCTTCTGATCTATGGAGAAACTCGAGATTTTGTTAACAACTGTCGAGACTGCTGGCGTAAAACTAGTTCTATACAATGAAATCACTCTTTCCCAAAACAGGTGACGTGAATTTACCTGTCAGGTGGGCGAAGGAAAAATTTAGAGGCTTCCGCCGGATGAGGATTCTGGGGGTGGTTCACTTCGTCAGTGACGTCAGTCCCGAGGTCACGTGCAAAGATTCGGAATCAAATCAGCACGATTCATCCCCCCACCTATGCTCCCCCCCACACACTACAAACTAATCGAACTTTGTACATGTCACGTCTTGGACACGTGACGTAGTGCCTGCTAAGATGGCGCGCTGACGTTACTTGGTCACTTCCGGTTACCGCCTCTGTGGCAAATCATCCAACTGTTCGCGAATTACGTAAAAGTAATGATTGTTGTTTGGAATATAAAATTTAAAAAAAAGGGAAAAGTCAAATAAAATATTTTGTTTCCAACAATTACCGTAAACTGCTGTAGTCTAGATGATCCATGAATAATTTTATTTCGAAAGGAAAAAAAAAAAATTTACATTCATTTACAGCTGACAAATCTGTTTTCTCTCCTTCATTTCTACGTCACGTTCAGCATGAAGAAATGCGCCAACGCGCCACTACCCCCGCCCCCCCCCC
>MUZC01000595.1:177005-198921 GCA_002072015.1 Radix auricularia | reverse complement strand
GGGGGGGGAGAGAACTTATTTCTTTCTTCCCTTAGACACTTCTTTCAATAAGAATTTTCATTGCATCTCCTCAGTCAGTGCCGAGACGCCAGGTTTGTTGAACACTTTTTATGTACAAACGCGAGGAGCGAGTCCCCGACACTGTCGATCCAAACGTTGTGTAGGTCATCTATTGGTTTCATGGACTACGTTCATTAGCTGTTGCATTCTGTCATCGTGATCTCACGGATTTAACGGGAAGTGTTGCGACAAACAACACACGAGAGCATCAAAGTAACGTTTGTCCTCGGGGTGTGGGCGGAGGGTGGGCGTGTGATAACATAAGATAATCTCAAACCAGGTTGTGAAAACATCTTTCTTGGAATTCTTAGTTTTTCACAAGACTTAATTAACGTGGCTTCTTGGAAAGTTTTTATTTATAAAAGTAAAATAAAAAGTTCAATAAATTATTTTTAAAAAAAAAATAAATTATAAAAAAAAAATAAAAAAAAAACAACAACAACACAACTGTAGACCCTCATAGAGTAACGCATTTGAAACTGGTAAATATTCCACTGGTATTGTTATTTTTTTTTTATCAATATACACGTTCTGTTTGGCGAACACATGACACCCTTGCCACAGTGGGCACGCAAAGCCTCATTAGCGGCACGCGACTAAAATATCACTTCCGTAATCAAACCAGACCCCCATTTTCAGGTTTCATTGGAGACACCCCCCCCCCAATTTGCTATAAATAAATGGGTTTTGATTCAATTTTCGGCACGCTGCCCCCCAAAAAAGTTTTGCGATTTGCGATCACTGGGTTAGGCTGTCAGGTAAGTAGGAAGTACCGAACAATTAATTTTTTTAAAATTGATGTTCGCGTATTATATTTTTAGCAGGAGTTAATTTAAAAAGAGCATGTATGAATGTGTTTGTTCTACTGGTTTGATCAGGCAACTCATTCCACGCACGAATGCGGACAGAAATAACGAGAATTGTTATGTGTTTGTTCTTGCATACGGAACAAGAAAAGTGATCCCTATGTCTACCTGAGGGTTGTCTTAGCTTATCTTTGTGTTGCACATCCAAGTCAGAATAAATTTCCTTATGCATTATTACTAGGGGTGAACCGGATTTAGACTCCGGCAAATCCGGTCGTTTTTTTCCACAAATCCGGATCCGGCCGGATTCCACATCATAAATCCGGCCAAATCAAGCTTGCCGGTAGAACCTTTATATATATAATCGCTCTAGAAAATCTGGAATCCGGCCATTTTTACACATCCGGTTCCGGCCAGATTTCACTTCATAAATACAGCCTATGGAATATTAAAAAAAAAATTGAAACCGGTAAACCGGTAATTATTACTACTTAGCTCTTTTGTACTGTATCCTCTAGTGCTTCCAGTTCTAAAGATTTAACGTAAAGGTGTTGCTCTTGTAAGTTTTGAATATTCTCCAGTAATGAATATGGCAGCTCGATTATAATTTTTTTAAAAGTTGATCTATATTTCTATAAAAAAATCTCAAGCACCAATGAGCTTGATTAAAAAACAACAACTGTCCAATTATGCAAATTATGGAAAATCTCCACATGACCTAGATATTTAAATTCCAAACATCACAAAACATCAGAAGCGTCACCAGTATTGGTGTCACCTGGGGGTGGGTGGGTCCAGCTCATTGTGTCACACCCTCACGACTTCCCCATAGAACTCCTCCGAGTCTCCAAGTGCTAAATAGCGGGAACGTATAGAATTTTCTATTTTGGCGTCACCCCTTGGGATGGTGTCACCCGGGGCGGCCCGCTCAACCACACCCCTTAGTTACTCCACTGCAATACATTTATCGAAAAAAAGTATTGCGGGAAAAAGCAATTAATGGCTTGTTTATAGAGAGCGTAGGGCAACACCAGAAGAGCAATCGTCGTATCGTTTTAAAACACACACACACACACACACACACACACACAATTTTACTATTTTTAGATTACTTGCTCAGAGACGTCATTAGGGTTGGTGACACCCGGGGCGGTAGCTCATGTTGACAACCCCTTACGTACGACTCAACACGTGGAACTCCTCCGAGTTTTCGCGTGCCAAATTACGGAAACATACATAATTTTACAGTTTGGAGTCACCCTCCTGATGGTATCACCCGGGGCGAATCCCCACCGCACCCCCTAGTGACGCCACTGTACTTGCTTCAAGACCACGATTATTTTAAACTAATCTCAGAAAAAATGTTAAAATATTTTCAAGTAATTTTTTTAAAAAAATGCAGTAGTCAGTAGACAAAAGTTAAGGAATAAGTCCCGAATAGCCGACACAAGTCATGGGCCCTGACGTCATAAGTCCGGGCAGTCAGCGACGTCCCGCGGCGAGACCTTTCGCTTCAGACGTGGACCCACGCGGGGTCTCAATCAGGCGCCGTGGTGGGGCCTAAGACTCGGTAACCGGCAATCAATGGCTTTTGGCGGTGTAGCGGACACGACAGGGCGGTGACGCCAACACATAAAGTTCGCCGTGCTATTTGCCCGTCGATTGGCGACACCGCACGAACGGTGGTCGAAGTGCGGCTTTGCTCAGGTCGTGCAACTCTTTTGAGATTTCGTTGGAGTCAAATACCCGGTACAAAAAATATGAAGGTTTGCGTTACGACATATAACAGGTGTGTAGTTGAGATTAATTACACGGTGTGTACATTTAAAACAAAACAGATAATGGGATGATGAGTGTAATTTTAACGACTTACTAAGTGTTTTTGGTGTGCTTTAGGTGATCCATGGGATTCTACAGGTGGCTGATTGAGTTAAGGAGGTTAGAGTTTAATTAGATAAAAAAGTCTTATATGCTTAAAGACGTATATTTTGATCACACGTTTTCGAGATGTATGATTTTAGAATACAGATGACTCAAAAAATATATGTGCATTTGGGAATACATGTACATACATGTTCTAATTTATGCATGTTTTGAGCCACTGAATTTCAAAACTTGATCCAATTATTTAGAGTTTATTTTTAATTTTAAAAAAATATATAGTCTATATTCTATTTTTAAATGACACCTACTTCAAAGAGCACCCTTGCATTCGCGTATTTGTAGGACAATAGTCAAATATTTTTCTTTGGTTTTATGAGAAATGTAAAGCCTTTGTTTTGTTTTCAGGACAATTGTCAAACCTTTGTCTTGTTTTTAGACAGTGGCGTAGAGAGGGGGACAAGGGGGGGGGGAATGCCAGAGGCGGCACTTGGCTAGGGGCGGCAAATTACTGGTCATTAACTAGTTTCTAACAAGTAAAATTTGACAAGAAAGTGTAGCTTTTTATCGAAACAAAAGAAAGGCGGAATAAGGAATTAAAAGAAATAAAGGAACGTTTCTTCTGCCAAAACTTAAAATTCATTATAGGCTACTTTATTTCTGATGCTAATGCAACTGTACTGACAAACAAGAGGGGTTTAAGTTGTATGATAACTTGACATTCATTGATGTGACGGTAACTTTGTTGAGAGCCGATAGTATTCAAAACGCACAAAAAAATCATTGTTTCCTAGCAATTTTAAATATCAGCCTATCGAATGGTCTTATTTGCACATTGTGGGGGGGGGGGGGGGGAGTATGGGTGGCGGCAAATTCTCGTTGTTAATAAAAGATTCTAAAATTGAAAATTGTTGAAGATAAATAGATAAAAGAAAAGCCAAGTAAAAAAAATTAAAAGAAATGAAGAAACTACATTAAAATATGTAAACGGTTTCCTAATTTCAAAATATCAAACTCCATTATTAGTCTTTTATTAGTCTGCTGGTACTAATTTTACAGAGCTGAAAGACATAGGGCCTGAAGCGGGGCCGGTCTTAGGCCACTGCAACCTATGCTGCCGCAGTGGCCCCCGCCCTTTCATAGGCCCCACCTTTTTTTTAAAATAATTTTTACTGATTATCCGTATTAATGCCTTATTCCTACCCAAACTGGGCCCCGCACAATCAGTTTCACATACTAAGCCGTGTTGGGCCCCTCAATCGCTAAGACCTGGCCTGGTCTGAAGCAGTGTACGAACATGACACTAATATGCTGGTCTGAAGCAGTGTACGAACATGACACTAATATGCTGGTCTGAAGCAGTGTACGAACATGACACTAATATGCTGGTCTGAAGCAGTGTACGAACATGACACTAATATGCTGGTACATATAATTGATACGCGTATGATTTTTATGTAGATAATCAACCATGGAAAAAACATTGCTCGTGTACTTAAACTTAAATGGTTTATTCTTCCAACACATCCTCATCTTGCACCTAAATTTAATGTCTTTTTTGTTGCGGCATAAACAAAAATATTGATCTTCATTGCTTATCTAATGAAATTGAAACTTGGCCCACATAAAGCCAAAAGTAAACAGTCATGAGCCAGAGCTCACCATTAGCAAAGTTGTTGTTTTTTTCCTATAGAAAGGAATCACTAATCGTTTTTAATAATAGACTGTTAGTAAATAGCAATGATGCCTTGTTGTAACACTGTAAAAGAAGACAAAGCAAAGTGGCCAGAAATTCTTGTTAGAATGTTTGACATTATCAAATCCTAGCTAAACTGAATGTGGCCTTTTGAAGCCACAGATAGGACAATAGTGTTGCAAATAAAAGCAATATTCAGGAACCAAACAATTTGCTTGAAAAGTACGATCTAGCACTCCGATACCATCGTTTGAAAAATTGTATAAAAAAATAGGGTCAACTCAAATTCAAACTGAGATCGTAGCAATTTTAGGAGATACAGTTCACGATAAATCATCTTCAAGAAACAAGATACCAAATATTTTTCAAGGTATTCGATTACTCTTTATATATTTCACATTAGTATCAAACAAATTTAGTTGTGTGATATATATATATATATATATATATCATGAGCTCTGCGGTTGATTGAACAGCATCTTTAATAGCTTTTACTTTTTGTGTGGGGTGGGGTGGGGGCGGCACTTTTCGGTTTTGCCCTTGGCGACACATGCCCACGCTACGCCGCTGTTTTTAGAACAAGAGTCTTGGGTTACAGGACAATGATCTTGAGTTATATAAGACAAAATTCAATCTTCTGACTTGATTTAAGGACAGATTGTAAATCGCTCTCTTCGACTGTAAATGAAAACGTGTGTGAAAATGATCTTCTCTATTATTTAAGCAACGGATACCCCATGAAGATTAGTTCGTTTTTTCCCATAATCATTGGTTAAACTCAACTCATCTCACTGTATCATTGGTTAAACTCAACTCATCTCACTGTATCATTGGTTAAACTCAACTCATCTAAACTCAACTCATCTCACTGTATCATTGGTTAAACTCAACTCATCTCACTGTATCATTGGTTAAACTCAACTCATCTCCACTTTATCACTGGCATACATAATTTCGGGTTGTAACGTATATTTGATGTAACGTCAGTTTTGTGGATCTATGAAATTCAATTGAAAAAACAAAGAAACAAACAAACAAACAAAAAAACAACAACAAAAACAAAAACAACAACCTCTGTTTAATGCGACGTTGAAATTAAAGAATTTGTTTGTTAATTAGTTTTTAAAAAAATACATTTAAGTTTTAATGATGAATTTTAATTGTGTTTTTGTTGTTTTAACTCAGTTTTTAAGGCTTTCATACAATGGTTTGAGAACCCATTCATCATCTCATATTCCTCAAAAGATTTGAAATATCTGAAGTAGCTCAACATTGAATTCAAATCTATGTTTAAAATCAGAGTTCTCAAAGGCCAGTGCCCCCCCCCCCCCCTTTTCGACAGTTTGTACAAAGTAGACATCAACTGTTTTCTTGTTCCTTAAAAGATCCGTGAACTTTTAGAGTGCTCAGAAGAAGAAAAAATACAAAAGTGATCTTAAGAATTTTAATGGAAAAAAAAATATTTAGAGTAAGTCTAAAAAATGTAAAATAGTAGTAATAATAATAATAATAATAATAATAATAATAATAATAATGATAAAAGTGATAAGGTTATAACTATAATAATGCATTTAAACAGTTATTTTAGATTTAAATGTGTTCGCTATTAAATTTTACGTTTCATGTATATTTTTATATAAAGCGCTGTGATTACAGTTTCTTACAGTACAGGGGCAAAACGCTATATATAAATTATCGATTTATTATTATATGATAGTTAATATGGATTAAATGAGACAGAAGAATGCCAAATAATTATCATAATGTGCATGTCATTCGTAGTGTTATTAAATAATTGCATGCACTTGAATTCATAAAATCGTATTTCTTTTTTTTTTAGCGCCCGTAGTTAAAAAACTCTATCAGGAAGGTAATGGTGTAGACTTAGACTTAAATATACAGACGCTCCTTCTGTGCAGAAGATAATTGCGTCCACTGCCCATCTGTTGGCAAGTGATGCAGCGGTAACAGGCCACGGCAATAGGGGTTCCACGTATTACCCAGCCGCCTAACAATTGTCTAGTTAGGTACCCATTCAGAGTTGGGTGACTGGGGGACTCCTCAGGCCCCGGGAACAAATCCTCGCCTTCGCGTGGATTCGAACTCGTGACCATCGGTACGCCAGTCGAGCGCGCTACCACTCGACCACCGCGTTATTGTTAGTGAAATCTATCGCAGTGCCAAGTGAGTTTGGCAATAGTGGGAGGGCGGGGAAAACAATTTTAATGGGGATTTCAAGTTTGTTTGTTTTTATTTAAACTAGGAAAAAATACTCTTAATCATATGAGAACCTCCATGGTTTGTGAGTCTTGACTCACTTCTGCTGGTCAGTGGCGTTTTAAGGTGGGTGCGGATTGGGGTGGGTGAAAAGGGGGGGTTGATTCCGGAAGGCCATTTTTAATTTTCATATGAAGGTTGGGGCGGGGGTTTCAGTAATCTGCTGAGTTTATTTGCGAATATCTGGACCCACCGACCCACTCACTCACTTACCCACCCAATTATCCACCAATTTACCCACCCACTCACCCGCCCGCTAACCTACCCACCCACTCACCCACCCACTCGACCCACCCCCCACCTTATCGACTAACCCACTAAAACCACCCACTCGACCCACCCACTAATCCGCCCCCCCCGGTGGGACCTACCCTTGTTACGCATCTGCCACACGGACTGTAATCCTAAATAGCAATGTTTCTTAAGTTAAAACTAAAAGGCCATAGTTTAGGATCGGCTTGAGGGCGGTAACTCAATTTCTCTAAGCCCTCAAAGCGCCATCTTCTTAACAGTTTAAATGACAAGCAAGTTTCAACGCATAAATACTTGAAAGTCCTAAATAATGAATGGAAGTACACCATGACTTGATTTTCTCATGAATATTCTTAAAACAATTTATCTTTCTTTTATATTTTACTTAACGCAACAAGATGGTGAACGGAAGTGATATTTCCAACGTTGTCCTTGGATACGACCTTTGACTGTAGACTCTGGACTTTGCCGTCTGTTGACTTCACGGCCAGATCAGCGTCAACGATGGAGTTGATTATCACACCTGGGGCAGGTTCACTTCTGCTGCTGATGATTCTCGGGTTTTTGCAACTGGGTCAAACTATGCCACCTGCTCATTCCAATTCCAGGTAAATAAATTTGTGTTGTTAAAATTTCCCAGTCAGTGACAAGAACCCCAACACAAACACCAACCTGCTACAATTAGAATCATCTTGATATGACATCATTGGTGAAAATGTAGAATCTCGACCGTGACGTCACGGTCATTACCGGCGGCCATCTTTGTTGTTGTAGCATGTCGTTTAAAAAGCTTTAAAATTGAAATTCTATAGCTATACCTAACCCTAACCATAAAAACTTCAATTGTCCGAAAATTCTAAAGCTATACTTAACCCAAACCCTAAAACCTTCCATTTTTGAAAATCCTTTTAGAATTTATAGAACTCTCGGTCCCAGCAACCGGTAGCGTCGGGACGTCAAGGTCGAGATTCTACATATCAGCCGACATCATTTCCTCTGAGAAAGATTCGTTACTAACTCTCGTCACCGCACGTTTCTACAGCACACCTCTCACTCGGACAACAACAAAAACAAACTTTTAAGTCTTCAAATATTCATAAACATATCTGATTTAAACGCTCACACAATTCTATGGAGGTTTTTGTAGCTTCGAGGATAACTGAGGTGTCCACAAAAAAAAAAAGAGGCTTAGACGCTATGACGTCATTGCAGAAAATGTTCTCAAAAAATGTTTCAAATACTTTTTTTTAAAAATCAGAGGACCACAAGAATGTCATATTTAAATTTGAAATAGGCAATACATTTTCAGCCGAACCGCGGTGGTTATCTAGAATACATAACCGTACAGCCAAGACCAGTGGTTCTCAACCTTTCGAGATTCAAGGACCACTTGAAAAATGTGTGTCTCTGCCACGGACCACTACTGAAAACTGTGCTACTGCCTTGCTGGAAATTTTATCAATAATTATTCTTTGAATATAACAAGTTTACTAACTATACAGATATGCTACGATTTGTGTGCGCTAAAATAATATTGAATGTAGACTGACTTTAGTGTCTTGCTTTTGTAACGAAAAATGTCTTCACTTATAACTGGTCTTATAATTATGACCTTATTCAATTCTTTGGTTTTTTGCTTACTATAACAAACTTAAGTCATAAACAGTGGTTAGTAGTAACATTAATACAGATATATTAGTTTATTCCAGCGCGAGCATTGTGCTTCCACATTTGAGCACAGCAGATTTGAGCACGGCACATTTGAGCATGGCACATTTGAGCGCAGCACATTTGAGCACACCACATTTGAGCACAGTACATTTGAGCACAGCACATTTGAGCGCAGCACATTTGAGCACAGCAGGTTTGAGCACAGCACATTTGAGAACAGCACATTTGAGCACAGCACATTTGAGCTTGCGCATTTGTACTTACGCATTTGAGCACAGCACATTTGAGAACAGCACATGTGAGCTTAGCACATTTTAGCTGGCGCATTTGAGTTTGCGCATTTGTGCACAGCACATTTGAGCTTGCACATTTGAGCGTGCACATTTGAGCACAGCACATTTGAGCACAGCACATTTGAGCACAGCACATTTGAGCTTGCACATTTGAGCACAGCACATTGAAAACAGCACATTTGAGCTTGCACATTTGAGCACAGCACATTTGAGCTTGCATATTTGAGCACAGCACATTTGAGCTTGCATATTTGAGCACAGCACATTTGAGCTTGCACATTTGAGCACAGCACATTTGAGCTTGCATATTTGAGCACAGCACATTTGAGCACATCACATTTGAGCTGCACATTTGAGCACAGCACATTTGAGCACGGAACATTTTAGCACGGCACATTTGAGCACAGCACATTTGAGCACATCACATTTGAGCTGCACATTTGAGCACAGCACATTTGAGCACAGCACATTTGAGCACGGAACATTTGAGCACGGCACATTTGAGCACAGCACATTTGAGCTTGCACATTTGAGCACAGCACATTTGAGCACAGCACATTTGAGCACAGCACATTTGAGCACATCACATTTGAGCTGCACATTTGAGCACAGCACATTTGAGCACAGCACATTTGAGCACGGCACATTTGAGCACATCACATTTGAGCTGCACATTTGAGCACAGCACATTTGAGCACAGCACATTTGAGCACGGAACATTTGAGCACGGCACATCCAAACGAGGTGTAATACGCGAAAGACTCCATCGTAGTTCCTCTTTAACTTCAAGTCCGGAACGTTGTTTTGTTTTGATTGTAACCAAAGCAGAAAATCCACATCCACGAAGATTTGATGTTGCAAAAAAAAAAAGTATTTTTAAACTTTCTGAGACAATTTCTGAGTACTAGAAAATGTCATCAAGCTTACTTTCTGGTGCATCATATTCAAAGCGGTATCACTGGTCACTTCTATGAATTAGTGTAATTCCGACGTCGGTAATTTTGATTAATCAATGTGTGGAAGAAACAGATTGGAGAGGGATAAAAAAGCAAACTCTGAACGTTCAAATCAACAAAGTACAAGTTAAATTTATCCTGCAGAAATCAAATTTGTCAACAGTTGTTTTCAGCATGGGTTCTCAGTGAATTCGTACCATTGATTTAACATGTCGACGTTCTTCTGGAATAATCTGTTTTCCTCAAAGATCAAGTTTGTTCGTTAAAGCCGACACTTAGTCACTGAGCGTAATTAAATGTACCTTCTTGCCTTTCAGAGATTTGTGAAGTATTTTCAGGTTTTCAAAAAATGTCAGCAAAGTAAGCCAGAGCGGCGTATAGTTCAAATGAACAACAAGCTTTGATTTTTATCCAAAAGAAACTCTCGCAGCATCACGTAAATATAACAGTTTGTGAAACACTTTCTCCCTAGATAACATGGCTTTTTTTTTTGTGGCCCGGGCAACTAGTATAGCCACCAAAGATAATGCTCTGTAATCCTTTTTATTTTCCTAGGTTCCTCTTCGCATGTACGACTTCTATCAAGTGGATGTTTTTTTTATAATTTTTTAAAGTTTTAATATAATTTTTTTATTTTGCGCAGAAAGCTTCTCCGATCAGACATTATGATTAGTTTCAAAAATGACTTTGGACTTTTGCTGATTTCATTGCTTCATTCGCAAGAATTTTGGATCATATTGCACACTGTGGTCTGGGTTGATATTTACAATGGTGCAGATAAATAAAAAAACCGCAAATACTCTTTATCATACCGGCGTATGGCGATTCGTCATTTTTCTCCGGAACTTATTTGATGCACAAAAAAAANAGAAAAAAAAAAAAAAAAAAAAAAAAAAAGATGGTGAGGATGAGTCAGAGGAATAATTGTTGTCCTTATGTTTGGTTGTTTCCCTTATAAAAAATGTATCCATGTTTTCAACCAATTAAATTACTTTAATAACTGGTATATTAATTGGAGGCTAATTTATTTACTAAAAAATTTTTATTAAAAAAATTCTGAATGTCAATGTAAAGTAGGGTCTAATAGAGTCTTGTGTGACGCCTTTTATTTCTGTTATTGCTAAAATAAAACGTTGTATGAAAATTAAGGCTGGTAAAAATTAATTTTAATTGAATTGTTAACTTTTGAAAAAAATTAACGCTTAATTTCATGAATTAATCGTCAATTTCGATTAAAGCCAAACATGTCAAGGGAGTAACAAAAAACAGGTAATTTTCATTTTTTGTTGATGTTTTTTTATTGAATTATTTACCCTGTCACATAAGCATAGAAAAATACTATATTTTGAACTTTTAAAACTACTATGGACTGTTGTACTTTGTTCCTAATTGTGATAGATCCTGTGATCTGGACTATTATATTGTTTATTATTTTTTAAATAAATTGAAAAAAAAAAATATTTAAAAAATTTGAATCGAGCTTCTATCGATTAATATTATTTTAATAGATATTTATATAATCAGTAAAAATTTTAACGATTAATCGAGAAATTAATCGTTACTTTCCGCAACCCTTATGAAAACATATTGTTTTCGGCGTTATGCTATCGCAACCGAGTTATTAAAATTAATCAGTTAATTCTAAAAAGTGAATTTTAAAATGTTTACCTTTTCATGTTGGTATTTTAAAAAGTGAAAATTTCAAGCTGTCCTCGCGGACCAAAGGTTAAGAACCTCTGGTCTAGACTACAAAACAACAACACAGTCAAGAATACAACACAACAACACAGTCTAGAATACAACACAACAACACAGTCTAGAATACAACACAACAATCATCGTTGGATGAGATTTTTAATTTATAGAAAATATCATTTTTTTCTTTGGAACACTCGCTGGAATTTATGAGACTGCGATTATATAATGTATTATTATTTCTGTTTCGCAGTTTTTTGAAGATATATAGTTAGTTTAAAATAAACAAACAAACACACGAATTTGATTTAGGTTTTCAGCTTATAATTCTTTCTTGTAAAAAAGACAAATTTAAGGTATTGTCAAATAACTTCATGTTTAACTAATAAAACCTTGACACCAATTAAAATGAAACTTGATTCAAAATGCACTTATTCATTCCTTTCTTTTTTATCTCACAATTTTTATGTTTCTTTGGAAACGCATCCCACGCAACAACGGCGTTTAGCAACTATGTCGAGGGGCGGGACGTTCTATACTTTCTTGGGATATTTCCCTTACAATAATTATTATTGAATTTAATTTATTGCTGTTCACTATTTAAGGAGAAAGTGGAGCAGAGAATTGATATAGAAAAAAGGTTGTGTGTGTGTGAGAGAGAGATTGTTTGTGTGTGTTTGTGTGTGTGTGTGTCTGTGTGTGTGTCTGTGTTTGTGTCTGTGTTTGTGTGGTTAGGGTGTGTGTTTTATCAACGATACCTATGATATCATTTCTCTTGCGTGTGATGTAGGGGGTCTTGTTTGTTTGTTTGTTGTGTGTGATGTGTGGGTGTTGATTGTTGTGTGTGATGTGTGTGTGTTGTTTGTTTGTTTGTTGTGTGTGATGTGTGGGTGTTGTTTGTTTGTTTTTTGTGTGTGATGTGTGGGTGTTGTTTGTTGTGTGTGATGTTTTGGTGTTGTTTGTTGTGTGTGTGTTGTTTGTTGTGTGTGATGTGTGGGTGTTGTTTGTTTGTTTGTTGTGTGTGATGTGTGGGTGTTGTTTGTTGTGTGTGATGTTTTGGTGTTGTTTGTTGTGTGTGTGTTGTTTGTTGTGTGTGATGTATGGGTGTTGTTTGTTTGTTTGTTGGGTGTGATGTGTGGGTGTTGTTAAAAGGGGGAAAAAAAAGGGGGGGGGGGTTAAATACATGAAAGGGAGATAAATATAAAATTATCCTAAAAAAATATAATGAAAATAAATTAAAAGTTTTTTCTTAAATATTTATTTAATGATGAAAATAAACAAGATTTTAGCTCATCAATTATGCACTCAAAATCTGAGCTTTCATAACAGACGAGAAACACTTTCCTCAAAATTTTGATGAATAATTAATACCGCCTAACACCAGACACCAGCAGACGAAGTCATTTTTCAGTATTACTCCTCGTGGTTATATCGTTATCAGTATCATGTTACCGACGAGTGATCGTGTAAATTATCATTTATGACCATGATCTGGGATTGCCCCCCCCTTCCACGTAGGGCAGGAGGACAGTGAGGGGGAAGGAAGGGTAAAGAGTTAAACGATTGGAGAATCTAACAAAGCTGTTTCTAATCCTTTATCGAGCGATTCAAAGTTTTTGAACATAGATTCCAAATATTTAAACATCGGATTTTGTTTTCCTAAAAAAAAAAAAAATATACCGATAACATTTCATCTAAATAAACTACAAGCAAAAATTGAAGAGCCGCAGGTGAAGACATTGAATATCGTCATAGAAATTTTTAAAAATTAAGTTTGGCATGTCAAAAAAAAACAACAACAAAAAAAAAACTCGAATGAGTATTTAAGTGCGATTTCCAACAAAGAATTTCCGATTTTTTTTTATTCAAGGGAAATCATTCTAGATGACATTAAAAGTGTATTCAAATAAGTAATTCTGAAAGTATACAAAAAAATGGCATCATATCCCCTCACGCTACGACACACCAAGAATGTGTCAATATAATGCAAACCACGCAACAATCTGACATAAACATTCACAAAGCGGGAAAATTCCATTCTAGATTACATTAAAAAAATAATTTCAAATCAATAATTTTGAAACTAAACAAAACAATAGTTAAAATTGCTGCTAAAATTACGGGAGTTGAACGACCGCGCAATGTGACACGAATTCCCTCTCCGACATTGATCTAAATATCGTTTTGCGTTTGTTTCAGCCCAATAGATGTTATGGTTGGCGAGAAATTGACAAATTACTGATGTAATTTAAATTTTTTATTTTTTTTTATTTTCAAGGAATTCCAGCAAAACTTTTCGGTATTTCTTTTTTTTTGGCCTTCAGACCTCCGTAACATATTTGCAAAAGACCCGAACCCTCTATCTGGTATAGTTCATGAGAGTTGCAGGATCAAACGTTACAGACTTTTCAAACATATAAAGGCAATTTTTCCTATGGGAAATTGCTTTAAAAAAAGAATTGTAACTGAAATAACTGTTTACGGAGTCTAGTTTTCACAAGGTTCTCAAACCTCCCCGGAGAAAAAGACTAGCGTGACAAGATATGGAAGCTCTTAAGAACCCCTGCCCCCCTCTCACCCACAAACCTGTAAATCATCCACTCCCCAAAGCAGGGGCGGGTCAAGAATGCACGGAGCCCCTGGCTGCAATTCCACCTGGGGCCCGGTCCAGCCACCTTTATTATACTACAATATAATAAGTCTGGGGCTCTTAAATCATTTGGGGCTCCTGGCTTTAGCCCCATCAGCCCCCCTTAATCCCCCACAGCCCCAAAGGGAGGTTGCTTTGATGCTATTCATTGTGCTTGACTATGTGTTTCTGGGAAGATAGGGGATGTATCCATAAACGCATTCTACCGAATGTTTCTTTAGAGCAGACGTCATATCTACATCCCAGCAGGTGACGAGTGGGGGGTGGGTGGAAGAGAGGGAGGAGGGAGAGAGAATCGCCGGGCTTGGACACCCCCACCCGACTCCTAAGAGTGTGTCACGTTGCGTCATCGGTCACCTCTTTGTGACCCTCAGATCGTCTCGCTCAGGATAGCCTCAGCCACACTCGCTCTCCAACTCTAAGCGGTGCAACAGCAGCTTCAATACGAAAGTCTTCTCTTATCTACACAGAAGGATCTTCTATACAGAAGATTATTGCGTCCACAGAAGTTGCCTGTCTGTTGGCAAGCGACGAAGCGGTCACAGGCCACGGCTATGAGGGTTCCACGCATTACCCGGCCGCCTCTAATTTCCCCATCTAGTGACAGGTACCCATTCAGAGCTGGGTGGACTCAGGGACAGCCTTGAGCCCGGGAATAAACCCCTGCTTTACGGAGAATCGAGCCCGCGACCATCGGTACGTCAGTGGAGCGCGCATGCTACTCGACCGACCTCCATGCTTATCTATACGATAGGTTTTAGCCCCATGGACCAAAGAAGTAAACCTTGTCATGTAATCTCTAGGGCTGCTGAAATTAACGAATAATTAACTCGATTAATCGTTATTTTTTAAAAATCGATTAACATTAATTTGATCGATTAAAATTCGATTAAAATTTAAGAAAATATACATATATTTTTCCAATTGATTAATAATTTATATCTCTGTTACCTACATACTTTTCCCTCGTATCATTATTATTTATTTAGAAGTGTATACGTGACCGAGAAGGGGTTTCTTCCTTATTTCCTGCCTAGCAGAACAAATTTGCTGTGTTACGTCACAAGATTTAAAGTCATGGATTTACCACGATTTAATCGATTTCGCGAAAGAATCGCGACTTAATGGATTTATGTATACGTAATACAAATATAATAAATCCATTAATCCATGACATTTTGTCCGATTAATCGAAAAGAATTTTTTAAAAATCAGCACCAGCCCTAGTTATCTCCTAAACCAGCACCAAAATGAATCTGTACAAATCCGACTCGCCCAGTCAGGGGGCTTGAAACACCAACAGCTAGACACTGTGTGAGATTTTTTTCACATCTGTCGTTAGGAACTTCATGGTGCACGCTGTAATATTTTATGGTACACACTGGCACTGGTTTAGTACAAGGTACACTCTGGTCTAGTCTATGGTACACTCTGGTCTAGTCTATGGTACACTCTGGTCTAGTCTATGGTGGACAATGGTCTAGTCTATGGTACACACTGGCACTGGTTTAGTACAAGGTACACTCTGGTCTAGTCTATGGTGGACTCTGGTCTAGTCTATGGTGGACAATGGTCTAGTCTATGGTGGACTCTGGTCTAGTCTATGGTGCACTCTGGTCTAGTTTATGGTGGACTCTGGTCTAGTCTATGGTGGACAATGGTCTAATCTGTGGTGCACTCTGGTCTAGTACAAGGTACACTCTGGTCTAGTCTATGGTGGACTCTGGTCTAGTCTATGGTGGACTCTCACCTAGTCTACGGTGCACTCTAATCAAGTCTATGGTGAATTCTCATCTAGCCTCATTAGTGCAGTCTAAAGCTGATATTTACCAAGCCTAATCTAGTCTCACTGGTCCAGTCTAAAGCACATATTCCCGTAGCCTAATCTAGTCTCACTGGTCCAGTCTAAAGCACATATTCCCCCAGCCTAGTCTAGTCTCACTGGTCCAGTCTAAAGCACATATTTCCCCCAGCCTAGTCTAGTCTCACTGGTCCAGTCTAAAGCACATATTCCCCCAGCCTAGTCTAGTCTCACTGGTCCAGTCTAAAGCACATATTCCCCCAGCCTAGTCTAGTCTCACTGATCCAGTCTAAAGCACATATTCCCGTAGCCTAGTCTAGTCTCACTGGTCCAGTCTAAAGCACATATTTCCCACAGCCTCCCTTACATTGGAGTCTATTTTTATTCCACACAGTTACAAGGTTGTTCGGATCCGTGCCCACACAGACAGGGACGTACAAGTGATCCAACACTTACGTCACAAGTACCAGGTAAGTGAGCCTTGTGTCCTCGGATCATCTTATCCTTAAAAGTTAAGTGACTCGTTTAAAATCTAATCGATTACCGGAATTTTCGGAATTAGCGATCGGATTCCTCCTTTGATTAATTGTAATGATGTACTGTTGGGACTAAAGATATAGTTACACTTTGTTGCTTTTTTTAAGTGGTGGGGGGAGGAAGGCGGTTTGTGGGGTATGGAACTGTTGAGGCTGTCAATGAATTAAGCCATGACTTATATCAAATGACAAATCACGTATTCAAAAGTCGAGGTTCATAATGTTAAACAATCGAGTGTTCATAGTTTGGGCCAAAGTAATTGATAGCCAGTGGTAGAAGAGATTTGTGGTATCAGTGTAAGAAGAGATATGTGGTATCAGTGTAAGAAGAGATATGTGATGACAAATGTTAGAAGAGATATGTGATGACAAGTGTTAGATGAGATATGTGATGACAAATGTTAGAAGAGATATGTGATGATGAATGTTAGAAGAGATATGTGATGACAAGTGTTAGAAGAGATATGTGATGACAAATGTTAGAAGAGATATGTGATGACAAATGTTAGAAGAGATATGTGATGACAAATGTTAGAAAAGATATGTGATGACAAATGTTAGAAGAGATATGTGATGACAAGTGTAAGAAGAGATATGTGGTATCAGTGTAAGAAGAGATATGTGGTATCAGTGTAAGAAGAGATATGTGGTATCAGTGTAAGAAGAGAAATGTGGTATCAGTGTAAGAAGAGATATGTGGTATCAGTGTAAGAACAGATTTGTGGTATCAGTGTAAGAAGAAATATGTGGTATCAGTGTAAGAAGAGATTTGTGGTATCAGTGTAAGAAGAGATATGTGGTATCAGTGTAAGAATAGATATGTGGTATCAGTGTAAGAAGAGATATGTGGAATCAGTGTAAGAAGAGAGATGTGGTATCAGTGTAAGAAGAGATATGTGGTTTCAGCGTAAGAAAAGATATGTGGTATCAGTGTAAGAAGAGATATGTGGTATCAGCGTAAGAAGAGATATGTGGTATCAGTGTAAGAAGAGATATGTGGTATCAGTGTTAAAAGAGATATGTGGTTTCAGTGTAAGAAGAGATATGTGGTATCAGTGTAAGAAGAGATATGTGGTATCAGTGTAAGAAGATATATGTGATGACAAATGTTAGAAGAGATATGTGGTATCAGTGTAAGAAGAGATATGTGGTATCAGTGTTAGAAGAGATATGTGATATCAGTGTAAGAAGAGATATGTGGATCAGTGTAAGAAGAGATATGTGGTATCAGTGTAAGAAGAGATATGTGGTATAAGTGTAAGAAGAGATATGTGATGACAGATGTTAGAAGAGATATGTGCTATCAGTGTAAGAAGAGATATGTGGTATCAGTGTTAGAAGAGATATGTGGTATCAGTGTAAGAAGAGATATGTGGTATCAGTGTAAGAAGAGATATGTGGTATCAGTGTAAGAAGAGATATGTGGTATCAGTGTAAGAAGAGATATGTGGTTTCATTGTAAAAAAGAGATATGTGGTATCAGTGTAAGAAGAGATATGTGGTATCAGTGTAAGAAGAGATATGTGGCATCAGTGTAAGAAGAGATATGTGGTATCAGTGTAAGAAGAGATATGTGGTATCAGTGTAAGAAGAGATATGTGGTATCAGTGTAAGACGATATATGGTTTCAGTGTAAGAAGAGATATGTGGTGTCAGTGTAAGAAGAGATATGTTGTATCAGTGTAAGAAGAGATATGTGGTTTCAGTGTAAGAAGAGATATGTGGTATCAGTGTAAGAAGAGATATGTGGTATCAGTGTAAGAAGAGATATGTGATGACAAATGTTAGAAGAGATATGTGGTATCAGTGTAAGAAGAGATATGTGATGACAAATGTTAGAAGAGATATGTGGTATCGGTGTAAGAAGAGATATGTGGTATCAGTGTAAGAAGATATATGGTTTCAGTGTAAGAAGAGATATGTGGTATCAGTGTAAGAAGAGATATGTTGTATCAGTGTAAGAAGAGATATGTGGTTTCAGTGTAAGAAGAGATATGTGGTATCAGTGTAAGAAGATATATGTGGTATTATTGTAAGAAGAGATATGTGATGACAAATGTTAGAAGAGATATGTGGTATCAGTGTAAGAAGATATATGTGGTTTCAGTTTAAGAAGAGATATGTGGTATCAGTGTAAGAAGAGGTATGTGGTATCTGTGTAAGAAGAGATATGTGGTATCAGTGTAAGAAGAGATATGTGGTATCAGTGTAAGAAGAGATATGTGGTATCAGTGTAAGAATAGATATGTAGTATTAGTGTAAGAAGAGATATGTGATGACAAATGTTAGAAGAGATATGTGGTATCAGTGTAAGAAGAGATATGTGGTATCAGTGTAAGAAGAGATATGTGGTATTAGTGTAAGAAGAGATATGTTGTATCAGTGTATGAAGAGATATGTGGTTTCAGTGTAAAAAGAGATATGTGGTATCAGTGTAAGAAGAGATATGTGGTTTCACTGTAAGAAGAGATATGTGGTTTCAGTGTAAGAAGAGATATAAGGTATCAGTGTAAGAAGAGATATGTGGTATCAGTGTAAGTAGAGATATGTGGTATCAGTGTAAGAAGAGATATGTGGTATCAGTGTAAGAAGAGATATGTGGTATCAGTGTAAGAAGAGATATGTGATGACAAATGTTAGACGAGATATGTGGTATCAGTGTAAGAAGAGATATGTGGTATCAGTGTAAGAAGAGATATGTGGTATCAGTGTAAGAAGAGATATGTGGTATCAGTTTAAGAAGAGATATGTGATGACAAATGTTAGAAGAGATATGTGATGACAAGTGTAAGAAGAGATATGTGGTATCAGTGTAAGAAGAGATATGTGGTATCTGTGTAAGAAAAGATATGTCATGACAAATGTTAGAAGACATATGTGGTATCAGTGTAAGAAGAGATATGTGGTATCAGTGTAAGAAGAGATATGTGGTATCAGTTTAAGAAGAGATATGTGGTATCAGTGTAAGAAGAGATGTGTGGTTTCAGTGTAAGAAAAGATATGTGGTATCAGTGTAAGAAGAGATATGTGGTATCAGTGTAAGAAGAGATATGTGGTATCAGTGTAAGAAGAGATATGTGATGACAAATGTTAGAAGAGATATGTGGTATCAGAGTAAGAAGAGATATGTGGTATGTGTGTAAGAAGAGATATGTGGTATCAGTGTAAGAAGAGATATGTGGTATCAGTGTTAGAAGAGATATGTGGTATCAGTGTAAGAAGAGGTATGTGGTATCTGTGTAAGAAGAGATATGTGGTATCAGTGTAAGAAGAGATATGTGGTATCAGTGTAAGAAGAGATATGTGGTATCAGTGTAAGAAGAGATATGTGATGACAAATGTTAGAAGAGATATGTGGTATCAGTGTAAGAACAGATATGTGGTATAAGTGTAAGAAGAGATATGTGGTTTCATTGTTAGAAGAGATATGTGGTATCAGTGTAAGAAAAGATATGTGGTATAAGTGTAAGAAGAGATATGTGGTATCAGTGTAAGAAGAGATATGTGGTATCAGTGTAAGAAGAGATATGTGATGACAAATGTTAGAAGAGATATGTGGTATCAGTGTAAGAAGAGATGTGTGGTATCAGTGTAAGAAGAGATATGTGGTATCAGTGTAAGAAGAGATATGTGGTATCAGTGTAAGAATAGATATGTAGTATCAGTGTAAGAAGAGATATATGATGACAAATGTTAGAAGAGATATGTGGTATCAGTGTAAGAAGAGATATGTGGTATCAGTGTAAGAAGAGATATGTGGTATCAGTGTATCAAGAGATATGTGGTTTCAGTGTCAGAAGAGATATGAGGTATCAGTGTAAGAAGAGATATGTGGTATCAGTGTAAGAAGAGATATGTGGTTTCAGTGTAAGAAGAGATATGTGGTATCAGTGTAAGAAGAGATTGTGGTATCAGTGTAAGAAGAGATATGTGGTTTCAGTGTAAAAAGAGATATGTGTTATCAGTGTAAGAAGAGATATGTGGTTTCAGTGTAAGAAGAGATATGTGGTATCAGTGTAAGAAAAGATATGTGGTATCAGTGTAAGAAGAGATATGTGGTCTCAGTGTAAGAAGAGATATGTGGTTTCAGTGTAAGAAGAGATTTGTGATATCAGTGTAAGAAGAGATATGTGGTATCAGTGTAAGAAGAGATATGTGGTTTCAGTGTAAAAAGAGATATGTGGTATCAGTGTAAGAATAGATATGTGGTTTCAGTGTAAGAAGATATGTGGTATCAGTGTAAGAAGAGATATGTGGTATCAGTGTAGAAGAGATATGTGATGACAAATGTTAGAAGAGATATGTGGTATCAGTGTAAGAAGAGATATGTGGTATCAGTGTTAGAAGAGATATGTGGTATCAGTGTAAGAAGAGATATGTGGTATCAGTGTAAGAAGAGAAATGTGGTTTCAATGTAAGAAGAGATATGTTGTATCAGTGTAAGAAGAGATATGTGGTATCAGTGTAAGAAGAGATAAGTGGTATCAGTGTAAGAAGAGATATGTGGTATCAGTGTAAGAAGAGATATGTGGTATCAGTGTAAGAAGATTTATGTGATGACAAATTTTAGAAGAGATATGTGGTATCAGTGTAAGAAGAGATATGTGGCATCAGTGTAAGAAGAGATATGTGGTATCAGTGTAAGAAGAGATATGTGGTTTCAGTGTAAGAAAAGATATGAGGTATCAGTGTAAGAAGAGATATGTGGTATCAGTGTAAGAAGAGATATGTGGTATCAGTGTAAGAAGAGATATGTGGTATCAGTGTAAGAAGTGATATGTGATATCAGTGTAAGAAGAGATATGTTGTATCAGTGTAAGAAGAGATATGTGATGACAAATGTTAGAAGAGATATGTGGTATCAGTGTAAGAAGAGATATGTTGTATCTGTGTAAGAAGAGATATGTGGTATCAGTGTAAGAAGAGATATGTGGCATCAGTGTAAGAAGAGATATGTGGTATCAGTGTAAGAAGAGATATGTGGTATCAGTGTAAGAAGAGATATGTGATGACAAATGTTAGAAGATATATGTGGTGTCAGTGTAAGAAGAGATATGTAATGACAAATGTGAGAAGAGATATATGATGACAAATGTTAGAAGAGATATGTGATGACAAATGTTAGTAGAGATATGTGATGACAAGTGTAAGAAGAGATATGTGGTATCAGTGTAAGAAGAGATATGTGGTATCTGTGTAAGAAAAGATATGTGATGACAAATGTTAGAAGACATATGTGGTATCAGTGTAAGAAGAGATATGTGGTATCAGTTATAAGAAGAGATATGTGGTATCAGTTTAAGAAGAGATATGTGGTATCAGTGTAAGAAGATATATGTGGT
>MUZC01000595.1:149851-163866 GCA_002072015.1 Radix auricularia | reverse complement strand
GAAAGTGGGGGGGGGGGGTAAATAATTTAAAACGGAGTTTGTATGTGTTAATTGTCTTTCTTTACACAAATATTCACAAGGAAGAGGTTTGAAAAGTAACAAGTAGTCGATCTAAAAGGACCAAGGCATCAAAACAAGACGCACTATCTAAGCACATCACATCCCTATCAGTGCCACTGAGGCGGGTCTTGATTAAATCACAACCGGCCAGAGCTTCTTTGAAAATGAGCCCAAACTGGCGTCAACTTTAACAGTTTGTTAGTTTGTTAGTTTGTTATATTAACACAAAACAAACCACAGCCCCTTCGCCACATTCTATGTGCAACACGTGGTGCTGTTACTTCCTTTTTTTAAACTTTAATTTTAAAAAACACGTAAAAAAAGTTTTTGACTATAAATCCTTTTTATACTATAAAGATGTTCATTATAATACGCAGGGCAAAACAATCCAAAAAAATACAAAATTCTATTTATGTCTCGTGAAACATGTTTAATATAATGCGCACCGATCGTGAATAAATTTTTAAAAAAGTATTGTCAAAAATAATGCGCACCTTATTGAGCGACAGGAAAGGTTGTTGAACATAATACGCACCACGACACTCTATCTCAAAAATTTACATGATGCATAGAGATAAATAAAATAATCTAAAAATTCGATAATTTAATTACAGTACATTCGATCGATCTGAAATTTTAATACATCTGTTGTTTTTTCATCGGCATGAGTCTGCCTGCAAAATTTCAGCTCGCTAGCTTACGAGGAAGTGGGTTAAAAATCGATCCAACGTTTTTTCGGCAAGGGCTCAAGCAGACACCACGAGGATTTAAAAATGTGTTTTTTTATGTTTTAAAAAAATAATAGCAGCTTCTAGAAGCGCCCCCTTATGCGTTTTTTAAAACGCCCATAAAAGTCCTGCGTCGAATATTGTGATCTAATTATAGACATTTAATCGCATATTTTTAGCGCATTTTCGAGAAGTCGAATGCGCTATTGCACCCGTTTTGTCCGTCCGTCCGTCCGTCCGTCTGTCATCACCCTTGATCTCAGCATCCATAAGTCCTAGACCCATGAGGTATATATGTTTTTTGTATGTCCTGACCTGCCATTTGTGCATCAACACTCAGTTACTCGATCCGTTAAAAAACCCCGTTGAAACTACCAAAAAATATTTCGAATCGAGAGGTAACACTAGCGCAGGGAACGGCCGCCATTGCCGGAAGTCGAATACATAGCTTTTCAAGCATTGAAGAGTGTTGTGAAAGCGTGCAAAAGAATTAGTTTTTCTTTTGGTTGACGTCATTAGAATATGTGTAAAAGTTTAGAGAGTTTTACGTCATCATTTGTGGTGACTTGTAGTTAGATTAAAGAGAAAATAATTTTTTTTTAATGTAAAGAAATGACTTTTAAATAAAAAAAATGTCAGGTATATTCATTACACAAGAAAATTCATAAAAATATGTCTCAAATCTAAACACAATTACTGGTAACTACATAATGCTGATATCTAACATAAGTACTGATACATAATACGAAAATGCACTAACACGTCCTGAGTTCCAATAGGGACCAGGCTTAACATGATTTTTTAAAAATATATTTATTTTTTCCCCCAGACCCAGCTGCCGGCGGCTCGGATGACTACGTGCGTGGTATGATGGGTGTGAAGTTTGCCTACACCGTGGAACTTCCGCCTCACGAATCGTCCAAATACGGCTTCCTGCTGCCAGAGTCTGACGTCATGTCCGTCGTCTCGGACACTTGGGAAGGTATAAAAGCCTTCACCTTCCGGCTGCACAGATACACCAAACCTCAGACTTTCCGACAGCCCAAGTCACGTATCAGCCCGAACGGCTTCGCTGTCCGGCCCCAAGTCCAGACCACTGCGGGGTATGACGACAACGTGGAACGACAGGCGCATAGAACTCGGGTCAAGCCTTTGGAGCAGAAACCTGCCGCCGGCTGGGAAGACGGCGATGCGGACGGGGTCGCCGACAACACCAAAAACAAGCGCGACGTCAGGGCGTCCGCCCGCGGGGATAAGGGCGCGCGTTCCAAGCGAAAGAGGCTCGCCCCCCTCAGAACCGGGCGGCGGTCCCCGGGGCGGGCGGCGAGCCTGAAGTCATCCAATGGTAGGAGGCGCCGGTTATCCGGCAAACCTCAACGGTCGAAGTTAATCCAGGATCACAAGAAACCCACCTTGATTGTGAGATAACAGGCGAGCGTCTTATTAACGTTAAGTGTATGGGTTGGGGGCAGGGGTGGGTGGGTGGATGGTGTGACGTTATTATAGAACTGGACAAGGGGTGGGTGGGGTTTGTTTTTAAAATAAGAAATGGTTCAGAAGTGAGTGCTACATTCAGACAATGTTGTATGGCACTGACCAGCAGATGGAGCAGTTTGCCCATGACGCGTTGGCCAAAGCTTTAAGAGAGTACTCTCAAGCTTCCATAATATGACATCCTGATTAGTAGAATGCACAAAATAAATAAATTATTTTAAAACAACTATGAGAACCGGGTAAAATCTCAAAGATGTTTTAATAGCTTGTCGAATGTGTGAAGTGAATGTTGCAATTAAGTATTTTATATATACACGCAGTGGTACCTTGAGATACGAATGTTTTAAGATATGAAAAATCCAAGATACGAGCCAGTCAAAGAACTGTTTGTTCAAAAAAAAAAAAAAAAAAAAAAAAATATCCAAGATACGAAAAACCGCGAAGCTTACAACATTGGGCGACCCGTTACTACTTTCATCGCGCAACCAAAAGTTCTAACGCAGTTCAATGACATTTTCCTAACTCATTTCAGAATTCAGAAACATGGTTGAATGCAGTTAAAAAGAAGCTTCCTTGGACTTAAATTTGCAAAGAGACCATTGCATTAGTGAGCGTAGATTAACAAATAATTTTTTTAAAAATAAGACAAGAAGATGTTTACAAAGGAATTCAAAGGTGAAACAGACAATTAGAAATACTAAACCATAATGGGTTTTTTTTTAAATTTTTTATTTTAATGATTAAAAGAAAATTTACCTCAGTTTAAGTACTTTAAGTGTTATGTTATGTTTGATTATTGCACAGTTGTACTAAATGTAAGTGTTTATTTACCATTGATTCATGCAAAGTTTGTGGATAACGTAATATTTTCATAAAGTTAAGGGTTTCCTACGTTATACCATAAAGTTTTCTGCCATCTGTTCACCTCCCCTACAACCTTCTCCGATCACTTTGCCACACATGAAAGGTATATTTGTTTACATATTATTTTTTCATTTATTTGTTTCTGTTTTCATTGTTTTCTTATTATTTATTTCTATTTATAATGTTTACTTTTGAGGATTGAAGAATCCTAATTTCACTTTATATAGTTTTCCACGTTATTTCCAATTTTTAATGTTACTTCTGTATGGCTGAGAGCGGATAAAGTATTTTTCATGTAAAACTTAATTTGAGATATGAAAAATCCAAGATGTGAAATCATTTCCGTTATGGATTTGCATCTCGAGGTACCACTGTATAAAAACATGAAATCTGTAGGGAGGAAATATGGCTTAAAGGAAATTTATCTCAAGTAAAACATTTCGGCCAAAATATAAAAATGTGATGTTAAAATAAATAAATAAAATGTTTCGTTATACAGTTTTGTTGAATACCATGGATAAATGAAGAAACTGAACAACACACGGGAGAAGGGAATAAAAGGCTTAATTTTATTGTCTACATTGGATCAGAAAACCTGTTAATAGATCGGGTACACACCGTAGCAAGCTATTCATCATAAAAATGTAGATGTTGATTTAGCTCTGCTCAATAAGTTACAAATTTAAAAATTAAAATTATAAATAAAACCAAATGGCAACTCTGTAAATAGTGTACCATTTGGCCAGATAAAGCTTTAAATGATAAAATTTAAAGCCAAATTTGAAAATGCTCAAATTGAATGGAAACATCTGTTATCACAAAGTTATTTTATTAAATCTATGAAGGCAACACTTAAAGATAGTTCTATTTTGTTGACTGTTAAACTACACTAAAAAAAAAAAAAACTACATGTAAGCATGTCCATTTTAAGAAAAGCTGACCATCCTCATGTCAGTGTCTCGTTTCTTTTGATTGTTAATTATTAAAGTATTGAATTAGCCGTACTAAGAGGAGATGGATAACAAGAATCAAATCCCTGACAAACTGTACCTGACTTTTAAAAACATGCGCCATTGCATGACTAAGCATATATAAATAGCAAAGCCTTTATATCTGAAGCCTTGTTGTTGACTATGCAGGATATATAAATATAGATCACAGCCACTGCCACGTCAGATTGAAACAAATTCTTTTGAATTATAAAAATATATTTCATGGTTGGTTTTTAATGGACAGTTTATTTTTAAAATTTAAAAAAAAAAAGCAGTTTTAAATAATACTTTTCTAAAGCAAGTTATAATTTTATATGAAAATACATATCCATATTATTATTATAAATACTGAACATTTATATTGAATTATTACTTTTACAATTTGCATTTTAAAAAAAAAAAGGAAACAATTTGTTACATTGTCTATCAAATAGTTATATATTAAAAAGTTTATTTACTAGGAGACATTTTTCATGTACATGAATGGACTTTTAGTTTTAGTATATGATTGCATTGTCTACAACACGACCAGTTAACGCAAGGTTAATTGTTGTAAAGGTTCATGTTATTAAAGTATATGTTAAAACGGGACATTTCACAAAAGTAGGCACAGGGTGAAAAAAAAAATGTTTCGGTATACGTTGTTTTGTTGGGGTTTTTTTTTCTAATTACAAGGAGGAAAGGTTAGGTTTAGTAAAAAAAAAAAAAAATTATAATTCACAAAAATCACAATATACTTTTTAAAACCATCTGAGATTCAGTTTAAATGTTACGATGTCATGGTGCCATCCTATAAATATAAAAACAAAAATGTGTGTGTCTCGAAATAATAAATGTAATAAATTCAAAGACACTGGTCCTTAGTTTATGCCCTTCTTTTATATACAGATGGCAAAAACTAACTATTTTAGGACTTCAAAAACAGCTCGTTTCATTGATTACATAGAGTAAAATTGGTGTAATGTGAAGTAATAATGAAAAGATTGATATAAATATAGACGTCCAGGGCACTGTAAATATATGTGCATTAAAAATAAAATATGATAAAATGAAGCTAATGATAATGTTGTGAGATAATAAATAGCGTTTTTCTAAGAAATAATACAAGGTTAGATACAAAGAAAATGTAGAGGGCTGTCGGGAAATTTTAAAATCATAGTATTTAAAGGATATATTTAAATATATATATATATATATTGCCCGTAAACAGTTGATCTCAGTCGATGGTTAAAAGGCCCCTTATTCGGGCTTGCCTCGCTGCAATAAAAAAAATATATAAAAAATTATTTTATTTTCTAAAATCCTCATAGCTACACCTGTGACCTATTAAACCCAATAAATTCAATTTCTTTAATTAAACAAACAAGTTGTTGCCACTAAAATAATCTACGGACAATACCAGAATGATACCATTTCAAGTTCAGGTATTGGTCGGTGGTTCACTATATAAAGCTGTGGGAAAAATAATCCTTGATTATTTAAGAAGTAGAGACTCACTGCAATGGGAGGGCAAGGGAAAAAAAAAAGAAAAGAGGGTAAAAAAGGAGGGGAGGGGGGTCAGAAAGTAAAATGTTACCCTATTATTATGGTCGCAGTGTTGACTCCTTGAAAATAAATAATCAGGACGTTTGTTGAGGAAAGATAAAATTCCCCTTAAATGTAAATGTTAAGTTGAGACACATGGGTTGGACTAGACTAAAATGACCTTATTTTATTTTGACATGATTTCACAAGACAAGCATTTATGTTAAGGCCACACATGATCTAAAGCACAAACATTGTCACATGACCTCAAACTTATTGTCAACAATCATGGCCGGTAGGTAATTATCCATTCATAAAATATATATGTCAATAAAAACAGTAATGGCAGGCTGAATCCTTGCTCAGGCACCAGCCATTGAGCAGAAATAAACAAATCTCTTTTAAAAAATTTGTCAGCAATAAATAGCAGAAAAAAACAACATCTCTTTAAAAAATTATTGTTAAAAGGCTATTAATAAATGATTCTTGCCATTTGCTGATGTGGTGACCTAATAAAATATATTTTGATTTTATCAAAGATCTATCTACTTGAAATATTTGGATTTTATCAACTTATTGACAACTTTTAATCACTTTATTTTCTCAGCTGACAAGTAACAGATGCCTTTATTTCTTTTTTATTTTAAGTAACTGGACTCGGATTAATCCTTGTTTTTAGAAAAAACATAAAATAAGTAATCAACAGGGTTTGAACTAATGATCACACAAAAAAAATGCTGTCTTCAAGATATTTTGACTGAAGGTTGCAAGGAACAGAGTGTTTTGAACTGAAAATCCATTTCTTTAACAACAACAATAACTGCATAGTAGGTATGGGGCACCATTTTAAGGCTAACTTGATTTAAGTTTAAACATAACATCATCGGTTTATATAACACATAACACAACTGCTTCATTTGGTGTAGGTAAGAAATAAATATTTAAATATGTTTACATAACAATGCAGGGGCGTAGCTAGGGATTTGGGGGCCTGGGGGACTTGGCCTCTTTAGAGGGCCCCTGCATGAATGGGGGTGGCATAATATTTAATGTAAAAAAAAGTTTCGGACACTCCTTTTGGGGGCCCCCATTTAAGAGGGGGACTATTGCATTTTTATCCCCCCTCCACCTCCCCTAGCTACGCCACTGTAACAATGTCACCATTTCATAGAATAGATAAAAGAAAATTACAATTTCATCAAAATTATATCATAAAACTTGTATTTTATGGGATTATAGACGGTTATTACTATTTCCATTAGTTTATATATAAGTAAAAAAACTAATATAATTGGGTATTAATGATCAGGATTTCCCCTGGTTGACAAAATAAGCTACTATTTCATCTGAGCTAAGGCTTAAAAATCAAAGGAAAATTAAAATTTGTAAAAACTTATTAACGACAAAATCAAAGCCTGATGAATTAATTAAGCACCAAAGCTATTATTCTAAACAATAATATAATAAATAGGCTGGATATAACTAGGGTCAATAATATGTTTTAACAACCAAAACATTGTGAGTGGACTACCTCTTTTTTTTTATATTGCACTAAGCCAAGCTGATTAATTCCTATTTGAGATGAGAATAGCATCAAGCAATAAGACTATTATTGTATAAATAAATAAATAAATATATATACATATATATGTATTATATGAATATATATGTATAAATATATGATGAAGTTTTTACAGTCATCAGATGGCTTATTACAGTGAGCTTGTAAAAACACAATTGGATATTCAAGACCACCTGATCAGCAGTTGAAAATGGACAGAATAAAGTTGATACTGCAATCAGTAGGGGTTAGCGGATGTTTTTAAAAAAAATACTAATTGCAGATCCGGATAGTTTGGCCCTAATAATTGCCGGATCTGGATATCTCCACATTGAGTGTAAGAGTTAAGGGGGTGCACTTTACTACTTTCTGTTTAGTTTTTAATACTGTTTATTAAAATATTCATTGACCAAAATATAGAGAGTATTTGCTATCAACAATGACAGACTGTGACATTTTCAACGTCAACGGCGAACATTTCACAATAAATTGAATGAACGAACTTGAACGAAGTTCAACGAACTGTGTAGTGTGTATGTAACAAGCGAATTGTGCTGAGTATGTCGTGTGGTGTACAAGAAGTTGTGATCTAAGGCCAAATAAAAACTATTTTTTTTTATTGAGACAATTTAAGTTTAATATGCTGTTAGTTGACTTAGTTCGTTATCTCATGTGGTAAATTGATATCCACACTTGTAACTTTTTAACTTAATATTTTTTTTCTCGTATTGAAATTGATTTGAATGCTTTCATGATCAACACTTGTTCATTGGTTTATTTTGTTTTATATTAAATATTAATAATTTAATGTTATTTTTTTTTACTTTATATATTTTTTTTAATAAACTTATTAATGTTAATTTAATATTATTTAAAATAATTCTTTACTACATTTGATATCCGGATCTGCGTTAATTGATTATTTGCCGAATCTGGATAATGGTGGAAATCCCAATATCCGGTATGCGGGATATCCGGCTAATCCTTAGCAATCAGGCTTTTAGATAATAAATATATGTTGTTTTAAAAAAGGCATGTATATAAGCCTGACAAGATGTTGCAGAACAAAGTCCACTGTCAGACTGCGAGACTGCAATCAGGGTTTTAAAAAAAGTAAATGGAAAAGATGTAAACGGGGTAAGGGTTAGCCTGAAAGGACGTAACAAAACAGCTTCAACACTTTGGTTTGCTGCTAAAAATTAGGGTAGTATTTTTAAAAAAAATTAATTTAATTAATAAAATTTTTTAAATATGTATATATGTTAAGTATGCATCCCTTGCTATGTAGTCTGATTTAAATGCCAGGTGGTAGCGACTAGAAGAAAATATTCTGTTTCCTGGAAGACCCAAAAGTAAACACCATGCTGTACATTACCTTGTCTATGAGATGTACAGCTTCTAGACACGAGCCAGTACATTATCTATGAGATGTACAGCTTCTAGACATGAGTCAGTACATTGTCTATGAGATGTACAGCTTCTAGACACGAGCCAGTACATTGTCTATGAGATGTACAGCTTCTAGACACGAGCCAGTACATTGTCTATGAGATGTACAGCTTTTAGACATGATCCAGCACAGATGAGATAAATGCAATGCTTTGGTAGAGATTTGATGTCTTTGGGGAGATCTAGCCAGCTGAATGACTATAGAGATTTGATGTCTTTGGGGAGATCTAGCCAGCTGAATGACTATAGAGATTTGATGTCTTTGGGGAGATCTAGCCAGCTGAATGACTATAGAGATTGATGTCTTTGGGGGGGGGGGAGGATCTAGCCAGCTGAATGACTATAGAGATTTGATGTCTTTGGGGGGGTGAGATCTAGCCAGCTGAATGACTGTAGATATATTTAGCATATGTGTGAAGTGATGATATGTAAGGGAGAAAACAAAAATATGATAATTGCCACTGAATAATGAGAAATAATTCTTACTTTAGATGAAAGTTTGAAAAAAAACGTATAAATACATACCAGACTTCAGATAGATTAAAAATTTTTAAGCAGAGAAAAAAACATTTGTATAAAAAAGTTCATCTTTAAAAAAAGTCTTGCACCATGGCTACAGTTCTTGCTCTAGGACAAGTTGACATGAACAACCAAGTGTCACACATCAGTGAGTGTTCAGGGGGTACATTTGAAGATCAGTGTTTCTCAAACGGCGTGCGTTGCCCCCTTTTATTTTTACATTAAAGCCACACACACACGACAACTTTCAACTTATTTGACGCATTCGTATTTCCTTTCTGCGGCAAATAGAAATGGCATAAAACAGCCATGATAATAAAAGATTAAGCTCCTCAACAAAGGTACATAATACTTCAGCTTGCTCAAGAAAATACTATACACAAATTGTTAACCCACTGCCAAGACTTTAAATTAAAAAAAAAAATTTAAAAATAGAAACTAAAAACCTTAATGGTTCATTTAAGAATCTGTTGACTTAATGTAAATCAGATTGTTTTTTATGAAATTGATTTCAAAATTACATGCTTAGTTTTAGGAACAAGATTGTACAATTATTTTTTAAAATTGGGGGTTGAAAAAAAAAGAATATTATTAATATTGTTTTTTTTTTTTAAATATTGATTTCTGATCATATAATATAGAGAGTAACACTGACATCTTAGGATGATGGGGTTCTACAACATTGTTCTGTTGATGGGTAGCTCCTAGGATGATGGGGTTCTACAACATAGTTCTGTTGATGGGTAGTTTCTAGGATGATGGGGTTCTACAACATAGTTCTGTTGATGGGTAGCTCTTAGGATGATGGGGTTCTACAACATAGCTCTGTTGATGGGTAGCTCCTGGGATGATGGGGTTCTACAACATAGTTCTGTTGATGGGTAGCTCCTAGGATGATGGGGTTCTACAACATAGCTCTGTTGATGGGTAGCTCCTAGGATGATGGGGTTCTACAACATAGCTCTGTTGATGGGTAGCTCCTAGGATGGGGTTCTAACAACATAGTTCTGTTGATGGGTAGCTCCTAGGATGATAAGGTTCTACAACATAGCTCTGTTGATGGGTAGCTCCTAGGATGATGGGGTTCTACAACATTGTTCTGTTGATGGGTAGCTCCTAGGATGATGGGGTTCTACAACATAGTTCTGTTGATGGGTAGCTCATACACAAACACACAAAAATATTCTTTGTACTCTGCTCGCCCCGCAGGACTGAGGTCGTAACCACGCTCGTTAGCAGCAGCTAGTTTATCAACTGGTCGTCTGTCTGTCCTACAACACTCTTGAACATGCGAAAGTGGTGCGTCGAGGTGACGTCTGCCGACCTGTGCCTGACGGCGTCCACAAGAAGCCTCTTCTTTATTGCAGCTTCCAGCAGTCTCTGAGGAAAGTCATGGGCAACGTTTCAGTTACATTTTTTTTACAAATTTATTAAACATCATCTTTTTTTAGGTCAACTCCCCATTTAAAATTAGTTTGTTCCCATTGCATTAAAATTAGGTATTGTTAATTAAACCAAGCAATTTGTTAACAAAAATTTTTAATATATTTTTTGGATATAATATCTATTTAATTTGACTGTTACTGACATATGAATATTTTAGCTTCAGGGTCATTATAACTTTCAAATTTGGAATAAAAATAACTTATAAAAAATATAATAAAAAGGCAAATCCATTAAGTTCACAGATGGGTTATTTAAAGTGGCTGTGTCAGCCCATTCGAGAATATCTTATGACTCATAAAGTCTAGGACATAAAAGTATTTTATTTCTAATTAATGATAAGGCTAACCATATTGAAACATGTCGGTACAGAGAAGCAGTTATTCCTCACACCAAACTTGTGTATTATGTTTCAAGGGGGTCTCAACTCTCACACCATGACAACTACCACCCAACCCCCCCCCCAAAAAAAAATAAAAAATAATAAAATTCTGTATTACATTAGGGAGTGTTGGATCATCTGAATTTCTTTTAGAAGACTTGTTTGTTAAATTAAATTTAAAAAAGATTGAACATCTTTTTTTTGAATTGTCTTTCACATACTGGAAGGGCCCTCATGCAGCACTGGCACAGTAAGAGTTTGAGACCCCCTTACACCAGCTGTACCGCCTCCCTTGAATAAAGTGCTGTGATAAGCTTATTTGGTGTTTGTTTGTGTGAGAGCAAGCAGGATATGTTAAGACTAGGAAGAGGAGACATATTACATCAATCCCACAACAGAAAGAATCATGGCAGGGGAGAGAATACTGCATTTTGACAGTAGACTTCAACAAATTTGTCAAAAGCAGTTAACAAAGAGTGAGTGAAATAAACTATTGGCCAAATTAAGTTTCAGTCTGTGAGGACTTGGGAAGTTCAACCAAAATAGCTGATGATTTAACATAATATTATATTTTTGTTTAACTTTTGGGTATTTCAACCAAAATAGCTGATGATTTAACATAATATTATATTTTTGTTTAATCTTCAAGCTTAATTTTGAAGCTTTCAATAAGTAATAACAAAAATTGTTTACTCTTTGTGTGTGTTCTCCATTGTATTTTACTTTACATTGACAAAGGACAGGTCTCTTTTGTAAAGGATCTTCAATAATTCCAAATAAAAAACAAGGACCACAAAGTGGATTAGGCATTCCACAAAGTGGATTAGGCATTCCACAAAGCGGATTAGGCATTCCACAAAGTGGATTAGGCAATCCACAAAGCGGTTTAGGCATTCCACAAAGTGGATTAGGCATTCCACAAAGTAGATTAGGGATTCCACAAAGTGGATTAGGGATTCCACAACCACGGCTAATGACCTCTACACAAGTGCTTCCCAAGCTTTTTAGTATGGCGGACCGGCAGGAATTTTTGGATTGCACCAGTGACCGGTGCACTATTATCCCCGTACTGACGTATAAGCGAAATTTAATTTATTTTATCTGTTTCATTTTACATGCTTATTGCCGATAAATTGACATATTTGAAATGGTTAGTATTAATGGACGAAAGTGGAGGATTATAATTAGATTTTTCTGTCCTTTCTTGATAACTTCTGCAGACCGGCAGCTGATGACCCACACAGACCAACACTTTGAGAAGCACTGTTCTACACTCTGCCCCAAACAAGAAATGACCACCGGCTCACCTACAGCTAACTAGCTAAGAAAAAACAACTTTTGGTGCAAATTTCTTAGCCAGCCGAAGTTTTACCTGCCCTGACATTTAAACCTATTCCTGGCATGCCCCGGTGTCCTTTCAGTGAAATTTGGGAAAAGCAAATAAAAGGCTTGCTACTTTAAAAAATGCTGAATGCTGACGTTCAGCCTGATTGAAAGGGCTTAGAGATAAGAGTTAGCTGAACTTGGAGGCAAGTTGGTCATTGTAAAATGCCCTTTTAATCCCCTACAGAAGACAACATATAAATGTAACATTCAGTAGTGTTTACAAAAATAAAACTGCACATGAGGACAAAACAAGTATTATAATAATAGACAGACGTTAATTGTAAAGAGCATAGGGGGCTGTCCATAAAGTACGTCACCCTCCAGAGGGGGGGGGGAGGGGGTGTAAGAAAGTGTGACAGTTTGTGACATGGGGGAATAAAATTTTAATTATTTTGTTAATAAAAAATATATTTTTGTAAGAATATGTGATGTACTTTAGGGGAGGGGGGGTCCCAAGATTTGTGACAGGGGAGTTAAAAATGGTCAAATACAGCGTAATGTACTTTATGGACGGCCCCATAGAAACATCATTTCTAACAATAAGAGACAAAATTAAGCTTGTATGAATTTGAACAATGTGTATTTGCTTAAAATTATATCACAATCTGTGAAGAAATATAGAGATTTGCATCAAAATATTTTGATATACATGGAAAGAAAGATACAACACTACTTTCTTCTTAAATACTGTATTAAGTCATTTTTATGTGTGTAATACTAAGTCATTTTTATGTGTGTAATACTAAGTCATTTTTATGTGTGTAATACTAAGTCATTTTTATGTGTGTAATACTAGGTCATTTTTATGTGTGTAATACTAGGTCATTTTTAAATCCTTTATATTAACTTGTGGTGTCTAATCCCTTGCCGAAAAAACTTTGGACTGATTTGTAACCCACTTCCTCGTAAGCTAGCAAGCTGAAATTTTGCAGTTAGACTCATGCTAATGATAAAAATGATGTATCAAAATTTCAGATCAATCGAATGAACAGTAATTGAATTATTGAATTTTAAAATTATTTTAATTATCTCTTTATATCATGTTAATTTTTTAGATAGAGTTTTGTGGTGCATAATATGTTCAACAACCTTTCCTGTCACGCCATAAGGTGCGACCTACATATTGACAATACTTTTAAAAAATATATTAACGATTGGTGCGCATTATATTAAACATGTTTTACGAGGCATAACTAAAATTTTGTATTTTCGGTTTGTTTTGCCCTGCGTATTATAATGAACATCCTTATAGATATGTATCGTATATAAAGGATTTATAGTAAAAAACAATGTTTTTTTAACGCATTTTTTTATTATGTGTGTAACACTATTTGAAGCTGTCTGTACAATTTTTATGGAGAGTTCTATTGTATATGAATTATAAAAAAGAAAATTAACATTTTATATGTGGACAAATAGGAACCATGCGGTTCAGTTAATGCAAATTAATCAATAAGAAAATATTGAAACATTGCCCATAGTAAAATAAAAAATAATAATAATAAATGATTCAACACTATATTCATTTTACAAGTTTCATGCAACAATTTAATCAGATTAGTAAGACTTAGTTTTGGTTTTGTGGTGAGTTGGAGGGGGGGGCAGAGGTTTAG
>MUZC01000595.1:138285-148590 GCA_002072015.1 Radix auricularia | reverse complement strand
AGAGATTAAAACATCTCAGCCATTAATATCAATACCACTAAGAGATTAAAACATCTCAGCCATTAATATCAATACCACTAAGAGATTAAAACATCTCAGCTATTAATATCAATACCACTAAGAGATTAAAACATCTCAGCCATTAATATCAATACCACTAAGAGATTAAAACAACTCAGCCATTAATATCAATACCACTAAGATTAAAACATCTCAGCTATTAATATCAATACCATTTAGAGATTAAAACATCTCAGCCATTAATATCAATACCATTTAGAGATTAAAACATCTCAGCCATTAATATCAATACCACTAAGAGATTAAAACATCTCAGCCATTAATATCAATACCATTTAGAGATTAAAACAAATTTTTTTAAATGTATTTTAAATTGTTTGAATGTGAAGAAAGCTACTGAATTTTTAAAAAGAATTAAAATAATAAAAATAATAAATCTATAAAAACTTGAAATTTGTGATAAACTTATAAAAATGAATAAAATATTTGCATTTTTTTTTTTGGAAAACAGATCTTAAAAGTTAGAACAGCAAGAAACACTGATATAACATTGCAGTAATCTATTTTGTTCAAAGTTTGACTTTGGTTTTCTGATAGCTTTTTAAAAAAAAAATGATAACACATGCTTTCACTGTCACCTGATCAATCACAATCAACTAATAACAAGTTGATGACTTGGTTTTTTTAATCTTCATTATTTGGTTGGAAAATCTATTTCCCCTCCCTATGCTAAGACATGTTTCTATACCCTGTGGGACTATGATTAACTTCTCGCCTATGATTGATAACTACTGCTACGACTCGTGCAATCTGATTTGGTTGATAACTACTGCTACGACCCGTGCAATCTTATTTGGTTGATAACTACTGCTACGACCCGTGCAATCTTATTTGGTTGACAACTACTGCTACGACCCGTGCAATCTTATTTGGTTGACAACTACTGCTATGACCCGTGCAATCTCATTTGGTTGACAACTACTGCTACAACCCGTGCAATCTTATTTGGTTGACAACTACTGCTATGACCCGTGCAATCTGATTTGGTTGACAACTACTGCTATGACCCGTGCAATCTTATTTGGTTGATAACGACTGCCATGTCACGTGCAACCCAACAGTTCTAGTCATTTGTGAAGTTGCCCAAGGTCAGCTGAGGAGATCTGACTGTGCTAAAAATATTCCGCCCACCTCAGTCAGCATCGACATCTCTCATTAACAAACTGTTGGCCTTATCCCCCTTGTGCCTCTCATTCTGTCACTAGCCTCGTTCTGGCTCAATATCATAACCTAAAACAAGTGATCAGTATTTTTTTAAAGGCAATCTTCCACCCCCACATTAGCCACTTCGGGTCCATTGAAAGTGATAGAGGAAAAATTAATATTTGGATTATATTTGCAGAGAGATGCAGAAATTTCCCTGATAAAAGCTGATACAATAAGAGTATTGTCACGAAAAAAGGAATTATTTCTTTATATTGGAAGAAAGTGGCAGAGAGTTGGTCGTTAATAAATGCTGCTCTGAAAACAGAAAATTCAGAACACAGAAAGAAATTTTTTTTTTTAAATGTTTGCAGAAAAAAGCAGAACTGAATGTTAAATTCTGGTATATTAATGGAAACATCAGTAAAAAGATGCAGAGTTGCCAGTTAAGTGCGGCTTCAGAAAATACAAGAGACAGATGGTATAAGTTATTGAATTGCTTGTCAGGCTTAAGCTTATGAGAGTTGCTTAGTCAAGCTATTAATTAAAAGAGCTAGAAGAGGTGACTAGGAAAAACACTGTATGTTTTGAACTGGTTAAATCATCAAATAAATAAATAAGTGAGAGTGAATCTCATAACGTAATTCTAAATACCTGATCCGAATTTTATATACAATGTTTTTTTTTGTTAATATTATTGTTGCCAGTGTAGGATTACTTAGAAAAATGGGGCTGTTATCGATTAACTTAAGTTTAATCGTTAACTTTTGAAAAATTACCGAATAATTAATCAATAATTTTGATTAAAGCTGAAAATAAGATGTATGACGTCATTGAACTGAAAACTTCATAAAATGTTATTAACTTAAGTATTTCATAAAAAATATATAATATTTTTGGGTGATATATTTAAATATACGTAGTAGTTGATGAATTTAAATTTTGTTATTATTAATTAAGTAAAAACTATCTTTATTCTTTTATATCATTTTCCTTATAAAAACTGCTTATTTTAAAGTTTACACTATAAAAAATCTTTTTTTTTAATGGAGAAGTTTGTATTAAAAAAAAAAACCCAACTATTATTAATTATTAATAATTAATTATATATTAATAAATGCGAAAAAAATTGTTACAAATATTTTCTTTAATTTTAATCGCTATTTTAACGATTAAAATGATTTTATTCTATAAAAATTTTACCGATTAATTGAGAAATTAATCATTAATTTTTGCAGCCCTACTTAAAAATATATCATCCTTTGTCCTGCATTCATGATATTTAAATATTTAATGACTAATTTTATATGTCAAAAGAAAACATTTGATGCAAATATGAAACAAAATTTAAAAATTAATAAAATAAATCAAAACTTTTTATTTGTTCAGTTATATCAGACTTTGTCTCAAAAAACCCAGGTTTATGAAAGTCTCATGCGATTAACTACTTAATTAACATATTCAACCCGTCACATCTGGAAGGACTACTGTGATGCATACAATGCCACCATGGTATTTAGGCCATGCACACGTGTACTGAAGGGACAAGGCTAGAGCTACCTGTTTCTTTAGGGCCATCTTGGCAGCGTACTCTTGTCTGGCTATCTGAAGACTTATCCACTTGGGTACGTCGGGTATAAGTATGGCTACGCTGGCTTTTATGGCAAAGACAATATGCTGGGGGGGAACAAAAAAAAAGACAAGAAAAGGTTGTTATAAAAACCTGGATAAGGTTGGAGCTCAGAGGCACATTAAGTGATGGATAGCTGTTCAGCAACAATTTTTTAAAAAATTAACATACAAATGAAGCCAACAGAAAAACAGCTGCAGAAGACCAAAAAATGCATGGCAGAAAGCCTGGCTTAACTCTGTGACTGGAGAGCTCCAATCAGACCCAAAGCTATTACATTATTGAAATTTAATGTTTCATGCAAGAGTTGATCTCTTCAAATAAACAAGCTCAAAAATACAAACTAAATATAAAAAATAAAGTAAATCAAAGGGCCATTCTCACTGACCAAATGTATAACAACTGACCAAATGTATAACTGATGAACGGTATAACTGACCAAATGTATAACAACTGACCAACTGTATAACAAGTGACCAACATTATAATCTACGTGGCAACTCTCAATACAAAATCTCACCTCAGCAGCCACAAATATGAGCACCATGTTGACCGGGGATATCGAAGATGGCAGCAGCTTCTGGACCTCTGGGTCCATCCCAATGAGAGCACAGTTTGTGATCACTGATATGAGACCAATCACTTCAAAGGCTGGCTGGACGACAGGGAAACACAGAGTGATAGAGAATTATAGTGCTGATGGTTGGGGAGGTGATGGTTGGGGTGGTGGTGGTTGGGGTGGTGATGGTGGTTGGGGTGGTGATGGTTGGGGTGGTGACGGTTGGGGTGGTGATGGTTGGGGTGGTGATGGTTGGGGTGGTGACGGTTGGGGTGGTGATGGTTGGGGTGGTGATGGTTGGGGTGGTGATGGTTGGGGTGGTGATGGTTGGGGTGGTGATGGTTGGGATGGTGATGGCTGGGAATCCATTTTTGGTTTTAGGTATCAGTAGGGCATTGTGAAAAAATATTGAGAAATACATAACTTTGAGTGTGATGTGCTGTCGATAAACACAATGTGTTCAACATTTCACAGTGAAAGCAATAAGTAAAATTATGTTGTTTTAAATACATCATTTCTGGCCTAAATTGATGGGCAAGATGTGATATTTTACCTGCCAAGCTGGCAAGATGTGATATTTTACCTGCCAAGCTGGCAAGATGTGATGTTTTACCTGCCAAGCTCCAATACTACTTGCACTTTGAGCAAAAGGCCGCTGAAAGATGCGGCAGAGCTTGAAGGCGTCGGTGCGTATCTCGATGAAGTTGTTGATGAGGGCCCACAGGGCAGCGAGCGGGAAGGCTGATGAAAACAAGTAGACGTAGCCAAACTGAATGTACAGCTCTAGATAGTCATCGTTGGAACCCTGGAGCAGACGGAGAGCAGCAGTTAGCCTCTCGGGAAAATGTTCAGTAAATTATGTAAAAAATACGTTATATTAAGTGGCGCAGCCAAACAGATGAACTTGTTGTAAACATGTTGTCCTGGGCAATGAAAAAGTGAGCTCGGGATGGTTGGCCCTTCAAATTAATTTGAAAATTTGTTAGAAAACATGACATGTCACTAAATATGACATGAAAGGACAGAGGAAATGTGTAATGACCATAAAATATTAAGCTATAAGAATACAAATTTAAAATGCTCTACTTGTCTAGCTATATAATAACTCATATCAATCATCATCTGAAAAATTATTTCTTGAGAACTTTATCAATAGACAGCTGTATAAAACAATAGGTAAAAAAAAAGTGATTTGAATTCAGTTATGTAGTCTGTATTCCTAAGAGACGTGATTAGAAGTGATTAGACACACACGTCTGCCTTTAAGTCTTGATCAATAAACACAAAAATTCAAACAAACAAAAATTGATTTTCTGAGGCATCCATGCACACATTACAACACAATTGTCCAGTTAACACTAGTAGAAAAATTGATTAAGATTCAACATTAGCAAAGATGATTTCTTGGCTGAAAGAGGCAATTTCAATTATGGTTTAAAAGAACATCGATTTGAAGATTGAATAAATTGTTTTTTTATGATTTCAATGGCTTGATGGCTGCACCTTAAAAATGAATGTAAAAACTTTTGACCCCAGTCTATGTTAATAGTTTTAGAAATATATTTCTACAGCTAATTTTGGCTTCCAAGCAAGAAAACAATAAAAAAGATAAAGGTTATCATTAGAACTGAAAATGTATAACAATGTTTTGTATATAAATAAATTGTTTATTTCCTCAAAGACAGAGGTTAAAGATTAAGCTAAATAAAAAAATTGTTGACGAGCCTCACAAAGAATTTGTCCATCATGGCCTCCAGAGCCGCCTGCTTCTTAAATCCCAAGAGGTCATCTTGGCTGTTGAGTCCCGACTCTTTGCTCTCGCTGCCCAGGGATGATTTCTTCAAGGCTTCGTCCACCTGTTTCTGTCTCCGCCTCATGAACAAGAACGGTATCATAGCCTCGCCCAGCTGGCCCAGGATTTGTTGTGTGATGAGAATAGTGCCCAAAAACTGAAAGATAATTCACAGAGATGCCCAGGATTTGTTGTGTGATGAGAATAGTGCCCAAAAACTGAAAGATAATTCACAGAGATGCCCAGGATTTGTTGTGTGATGAGAATAGTGCCCAGAAACTGAAAGGTAATTCACAGAGATGCCCAGGATTTGTTGTGATGAGAATAGTGCCCAGAAACTGAAAGGTAATTCACAGAGATGCCCAGGATTTGTTGTGTGATGAGAATAGTGCCCAGAAACTGAAAGGTAATTCAGAGATGCCCAGGATTTGTTGTGTGATGAGAATAGTGCCCAGAAACTGAAAGAAAATTCAGAGATGCCCAGGATTTGTTGTGGTGTGATGAGAATAGTGCCCAGAAACTGAAAGAAAATTCAGAGATGCCCAGGATTTGTTGTGTGATAAGAATAGGGCCCAGAAACTGAAAGAAAATTCACAGAGATGCTTGGCTTTGGCTGTTGTTGTTTTTTTTAACTTTAATATATAAAAATATTTTAAACAAAGGAAATATGAAAATATAAATTTTTTGCATTTTTCACACCATGTAATGTTCCATATTCATCATTTGGATAAGTTAGCCATCAGATTTTAGGACTGCTCTTTCGTGAACTAATTTTTTAAAAACTACTTTATAGTTTGGAGTAAAGTTGTAAATTGTTTTAGCCACAATGAGCCAAAAAATTAAGGTCCTGTCTGCATTTGTTTTGTTCCATGATAAATTTTTAAAATATATTTTAATTTAATGCTTTGAATTTACAAAGCAGAGGGTGTGGCTTACTGAGATGAAATTGTAGCTTACTGAGCTGAGGGTGTGGCTTACTGAGCTGAGGGTGTGGCTTACTGAGCTGAGGGTGTGGCTTACTGAGCTGCTGAGGGTGCGGCTGACTGAGCTGCTGAGGGTGTAGCTTACTGAGCTGAGTGTGTGGCTTACTGAGCTGAGTGTGTGGCTTACTGAGCTGAAAATGTAGCTTACTGAGCTGAGGGTGTGGCTTACTGAGATGAAATTGTAGCTTACTGAGCTGAGGGTGTGGCTTACTGAGCTGAGGGTGTGGCTTACTGAGCTGCTGAGGGTGTAGCTTACTGAGCTGAGTGTGTGGCTTACTGAGCTGAAAATGTAGCTTACTGAGCTGAAAATGTCGCTTACTGAGCTGAGGGTGTAGCTTACTGAGCTGAGGGTGTGGCTTACTGAGCTGAGGGTGTGGCTTACTGAGCTGCTGAGGGTGTGGCTTACTGAGCTGAGGGTGTGGCTTACTGAGCTGAGGGTGTGGCTTACTGCACTGAGGGTGTGGCTTACTGAGCCGAGGGTGTGGCTTACTGAGCTGAGGGTGTGGCTTACTGAACTGAGGGTGTGGCTTACTGAGCTGAGGGTGTGGCTTACTGAGCTGAGGGTGTGGCTTACTGAGCTGAGGGTGTGGCTTACTGAGCTGAGGGTGTGGCTTACTGCACTGAGGGTGTGGCTTACTGCACTGAGGGTGTGGCTTACTGAGCTGCTGAGGGTGTGGCTTACTGAGCTGAGGATGTGGCTTACTGAGCTGAGGGTGTGGCTTACTGAGCTGAGGGTGTGGCTTACTGAGCTGAGAGTGTGGCTTACTGAGCTGAGGGTGTGGCTTACTGAGCTGAGGGTGTGGCTTACTGAGCTGAGGGTGTGGCTTACTGAGCTGAGTGTGTAGCTTACTGAGCTGAGGGTGTGGCTTACTGAACTGAGTGTGTGGCTTACTGAGCTGAGTGTATGGCTTACTGAGCTGAGGGTGTGGCTTACTGAGCTGAAATTGCAGCTTACTGAGCTGAGGGTGTGGCTTACTGAGCTGAGGGTGTGGCTTACTGAGCTGAAATTGCAGCTTACTGGGCTGAGAGTATGGCTTACTGAGCGGCTGTTACTAGGAACAACACAGTCATTAGGAATCTAAATTTCCCACATTTTTTGTTGCTTAAATATTTTAATTTTGCCTTGTGTTCGCACTTTCCCCCGTCCCAAAAAGTCAGGTCAGCTAAAAGGCATAAAACTTTTAACATCGTGCCTACCGCCTTTAGTAGTTCTCTGTCTTGTAAACAGAAAGCCAAATAAAACTCTTAACATCGTGCCTACCGTCTTTAGTAGTTCTCTGTCTTGTAAGTAGAAAGCCACATAGAACAAACAGATGAAGCAATTGACAAAGTCAAACTGGGGATAAAAAAAATAGATGAAATATAAAAAAATTATGCAACTTAAAGGTGATTTACACATGTGATATTTTGGTTTCATGATATTAAGGTTTGCAGTCAATGCATAAAATGGGGGTGAGGCTGCAAATCAGGCTTATAAATTAGTAAATGGAAAAGACGTAAACAGGGTAAGAGTTAGCCTGACAGGTCTTAACAAAACAACTTAACGTTCGCTGTTTTGTTATGTCCTGTCAGGCTAACCCTTACCCTGTTTACTTCTTTTCCATTCAGTAATTGGATAATAGGTATGGGGCACCATTTTAAGTGTAACTACAAGTATGATCATAACATAAAGGATGCTCTAGATTGATGGCAAGGTGAATCTATCTTGTGGTATGATATGACAATAATATGACTGTGCACTCAATGTTCAGTAACCAATGATGAATCTGATAAATATGACTCTTATAGACACTGTCTGATACTGTAACAAAAAATTATTACTTTACAATAGAGATGTAACATGTTTAATAAACAATGTCATATGATAGAGGTTTTTTTTTCCAAAACTTTTGCCATAGAAAAGTGCTTTGATGACAAGCAATATTTGATTTAATGGTAAAACATGATTTGGCACCAAAATTAAAAGTATCAAGTATAAATGTTTTATATGTGCTTTATACAATTCCAATTGTGCACTGGTACATTAGGTGTTACATCAAACATAAAATAGACATTAAGCTTGGTTCATGTCATAAAGATGTCTAGTCTCGACTATTCTAACAAATCACCTTCTTTTGTTACTTGAAACATCTAATATAAATAGATAGTTTTAGTTCATGTCATAAAGATGTCTAGTCTCGACTATTCTAACAAATCACCTTCTTTTGTTCTTTGAAACATCTAATATAAATAGATATTTTTAGTTAATGTCATAAAGATGTCTAGTCTCGACTATTCTAACAAATCACCTTCTTTTTTTACTTGAAACATCTACTATAAATAGATATTTTCAGTTCATGTCATAAATATGTCTAGTCTCGACTATTCTAACACTGAGCTATTCTAACAAGAGCAGCCTTCCAGCAACTCAAGAATGTTTGGGTCTCCAACAACTTAGGCAGCAAGTTAAAAGTAAGGATTTTTAACACTATGATGAAACCTGTGCTGTTATATGGAGCTGAGACATGGAGAACAACGGCCGTAAACCTTTAGCTTCAATTTTATCCTGGCCACAAGAAGATGGTGATCTGAGGCAACATCAGCTCCCCTCTTTACACGAACGTCTTGGAGAGATCGCCTGAATTTTTTACAAATGCATACATGGTCTATTTGGTTCATCGTTCTCATGTCCGGTGAGACCCATGTAGCTTTCTTTATGTATTCTCTTGTGCTGGAAAATACTCCCTCCTATTACTAGGTCTGCTGTGGCACATACCGTATATACTCGAGTATAAGCCGACCCGAGTATAAGCCGAGACCCCTAATTTTACCACAAAAAACTGGGAAAAAGTATTGACTCGAGTATAAGCCTAGGGTGGGAAATGCGAAATGCAGCAGCTACTGGTAAATTTCAAAAATAATAGATACCAATAAAATTACATTAAAACACATAATATTTATTTCAAAGAGAAACAGTAAATTAGCTCTATAAGTGGAAAAGAGGGTCAACAAAAACAATATGGTATCAACAATAACTTTAAAAGTACAAAAACCTTAGCTCAAGCAGCGAACAAAGTTAAAACATAAGAGTTAAAATCCTTCAAAACTGGATTCCTCCTCATCATCTGTATGGCCAAACAGAGCTTCAGCTTTATCTGGTGTGAGGCTATCAGCATAGACATTGTCATCATCACTGAGTTCGCAGTCATCACATCACCATCACTGCTGTCATTCTCATATAAAGCGCTGTCTTCGCTGCCATCCATAGCATTACTAATGCCACATTTCTTGAAGGCGCGTTGCACCATGTCCTCTGGAATCTCTTCAAATGACACAACTAGGGATGTGTCATTTGATATCATGCTATGATACATGCATGAGCTTAATTCAATGACTACTCACCAACACACGCTTGAGAATGAGATGATTTTCATAGGATGACTGGAGTCTGTGATTTTCTGTCAGATAAGAAAAAAAAACACATTTATCTTCAAATTAATTAAAGCAACTTGTAACCGCATAATTTTGCAGCTTATTTCTTTTTACTAAGAGCCGGACTATGAAAACATTTTTTTGAATTTATCCATTGCTTCTGATATAAACTTGAATGAAAATGGTGATACAATTCAAACTGTACCAGCACATACAGACTGATAGAGAGCTTACAGAAGTGTACCAGCACATACAGACTGATACAGAGCTTACAGAAGTGTACCAGCACATACAGACTGATACAGAGCTTACAGAAGTGTACCAGCACATACAGACTGATACAGAGCTTACAGAAGTGTACCAGCACATACAGACTGATACAGAGCTTACAGAAGTGTACCAATCAAAAACGTGTGGCTACCAATGTTCCCTTTAAGCTGGGCGGCTGTGCAGATATCTCAGCGACGACGCAGCAGTCTGGCCACCCCTGGTCTAGTGGCTCTCAGTTACTACAGGTCTGGCCACCCCACCCCTGGTCTAGTGGCTCTCAGTTACCACAGGTCTGGCCACCCCACCCCTGGTCTAGTGGCTCTCAGTTACTACAGGTCTGGCCACCCCACCCCTGGTCTAGTGGCTCTCAGTTACTACAGGTCTGGCCACCCCACCCCTGGTCTAGTGGCTCTCAGTTACTACAGGTCTGGCCACC
>MUZC01000595.1:103710-133780 GCA_002072015.1 Radix auricularia | reverse complement strand
CAAGACTCCCTATATAACAAACTATTACTAGAATAACTTCACTCCACAAGACTCCCTATATAACATACTATTACTAGATTAACTTCAGTCCACAAGACTCCCTATATAACAAACTATTACTAGAATAACTTCAGTCCACAAGAAACATTCTCTCCCTGACTCCATTTTATATAAATATTTTCTATGCACACATAGCTCATGATTTCCTTGACACTTTTTTAAAAATCTCCAGCCAAATAACATGCTTGGAAAAATGTCCACCAAAATGACCTATAATATCCACCTCCCCTCCTCATCCAAACATGATCTATCAGATTCGCCCCCCTCCCCCACCCCACCCACACACACAACAAAGAGCCGACACTCCACCCACTTGTAGGAGAAATAAGAGGGGGTCTCAATTGTTCCCCACTTATAGCACAGCGAGTTGCAGTAGCGTTTCCATCCCTCCAGGAAGACTGTGGTCCAGATCAGGTTGAAGACAGCAAAAGTGGCCTCCTTGTAGACGCTGTGCCATGGGAAGAAGAAGTAGATGATCCCTATGAGGGCAGGGGGGATGAGGGAGATGGTGTAGACCCCCAGGAAGGAGAAGTAGAGGGCAATCTTCACTCCGAAGTACTCCTGGATTTTGTCTGGGGTAGAGGATGAGAAATCTTTCAATAAATCATGTTTCTGATATGAGACATTAAGTCAATTTTTTTCCCCCTTTCTTTACCTCATGAAAAAAGGATTTTTTTTTGTACTTCTGCTCTCTTAAAAAATAAAGTTAAAAGATCAAGAGAACTTAAATGTAAAGGATTCTTGAGCCCATTACTTTTTTTTTTTTTTAAAAGGGAAATGTATTGTTAAATCACTGGTTTTATATCTTTTTTGTTAACTTCTGTTTTAAGATCCAATTAGGATCAAATCGATTTTCCTGTAATGATCAGTCGAATCTTTAACTTTTAACTTATATATCAATAATAATTCACTCAAACAACTCAGTTATTTGTGTTGTTTGACAAAGGGACAGTTCAAAAAGATTACCATTTGTCTCTCAGGATTGTTTATTTTATCCAACATGTAACTTATTTTTATCTGCCAAGATTGTTATATATTTTATCTGCCAAGATTGTTATATATTTTATCTGCCAAGATTGTTATATATTTTATCTGCCAAGATTGTTATATATTTTATCTGCCCTGTAACTTATGTAAGAATATTTGCAAGCTGCAGAACCAACCAATGGCACACTACCTATAGGCTAGAATCAAGCAATGGCACACTACCTTTAGACTAGAATCAACCAATGGCACACTACCTATAGGCTAGAATCAACCAATGGCACGCTACCTATAGGCTAGAATCAACCAATGGCACACTACCTATAGGCTAGAATCAACCAATGGCACACTACCTATAGGCTAGAATCAACCAATGGCACACTACCTATAGACTAGAATCAACCAATGGCACACTACCTACAGACTAGAATCAACCAATGGCACACTACCTATAGGCTGGGCTCTGAAGTAGTTCTTCAGTGTGTACCATTCATCACCCAGTATTTTCAGCTTCTCCTCCTCGTGCAGTGGAAACAGGTTACTCACAATGTGACGGCTAAGGTATTTCTTAACTGTCAAAAGATATGGGGATAGGGGGAGTGGATCATTGAGCCCTGGATATTTTGGTTTGGAGATTATTGTCGGCAATGATACTTTTATTTCATTAACTTGAAATGTGTGCAGTGCAAATAAAACACTAATTCCATTTTCAATAATCAATGCATGTACTAGCTTTGCTTTCAAAAATAATTTTAAAATGACCAATAAATTGCTTATAAAACAATGATTTGAATCAAACTTATATGCAGCAATGATTTTTTTTAATAATCATCTAGGTAATGGTGTAAATGAATCATTTTTAATAAAAATAGAGCCAAAGATGTTTTAAAAAATGAATAACTTAAGTTTACTTATGCTTTTCCCTGGAAAGAGAGTATACTTGGGATAGCCTGGGATGAAAGGTTCATCCTCTTGTGCTCTAACATTCTCTATCCCCTTTAGGATAACTTTCTGTTTTTCCGCATTAGTTAAAAACATGAAGAGATCTTCTGTAGAAAAAAAAAAAGTTTAGAAAAATGAAACTATATTATTAAAAAGCAGAATAAAGAAATTCACATAGTAGCCCAAAACATAGCCCCAAATTTTTCATTAATTAATTATTTGAGGTTTGAAATGCCATGTAGCTTTTAATAAGATTAATTCCCCATAAAACAAAAATTTGACAAAATATTTTTATATATAGTTATTTTTTTTATTATGATTAGATTATACTATACAAAACACAAATGGTTTAACAAATGACTTCTAAAGACTTAAAATTAAAAAATTAATGCAACTCTTAATACAATGAACATAATTGTGTGTCCAACCAATGTTCCCTCTAAGCTGCGGGGATGCGTGGCCACCTCGCAGCTATCTACCCACCACCATGCGGCAGTTTTGAGTTACCGCTCAGCAAATTTTGTTAAGAATAATATATGTGTCTTTGTGTAATTAAAATTTTGCACAGGAATAAAATTAATGCTGCATAATTTTGCACACCCTTTTATTTTCTTATTGCACACGGGCCAGGGAAACTTAGAGTGAACATTGCATCCTACCTCCACCCAAAAAAGTCTAAAAATAGTACAGAGTAAGAATGAGCACATTCACTTTGTAATTCTAGACTAAATATTTGACATAACTTTAAAAATTTGAAATCAAAATCATAATTGCCACCCATACACAAACAAAGACAAACCTTTTTTTTTTTTTTTTTTACACAATCCCCACGACCCCTGTGTATTGCCACCCTGTTGGAAAACCTTTTTTTTTTCAAACTTAAAGATGAGTTAAAGGTACCCCAAACTTATTGAGCTCATAAACACAAAACTAGCCTTACCTGAATTTTCAAAATTTGTTATATCAGTCAAAGCTATTTCCCTAAGTGATCCATCTTTGTAGGTCTTATGAATTTTCATCTCCTCAGCACCTATGAGAAGTCTGTCTAAGCTTGCCCCAATATAAAGCACAGTCTCCTGTTTAAAAAAAAAATGGCTACTGTTTTAAACTGTTCAAACTGTTTAAACGCACTTTCAATATTTGGAAATTATTTTAAAAACAGACCCAAAAAAAATCTCAACAAATCCGTTGCTGCTATAGTCTCCAAACTTGATTGACATGACCGGTGCTTTAGTTTTAGTTGATAAAGCCTACACCTGTCTTCCATTATAGTACAACTGAATCTGCTCACCCGTTGTGTCGAGGAATTTTTATTTCTGGTCACAGATTTTCTAAAAATCTACACCTCAAATTTTTTAAACTCACTTTTTGTATTTCAATTTTTACTGAAGGAGACCTTTTGCAGACAAATCTATTATTTGTTTTGATTTTTTTTTCATATTTTCCCTTACATTCATATATGTATTTCCTATAACTATGAACAGACTGAAGTCCTCCCATTATTACCTTCTTAATATCCTCCACGGACATTTTAAAAAAATGTTAATGTTCATCATGCCAAATCAGAGGCGTCACTAGGGGTGGTGTCACCTGGGGCGGTAGCTCATGGTGTCATCTGGGGCGGTAGCTCATGGTGACACCCTCTCACGACTTAACCCATAGAACTCCTTCGAGTTTACAGTGCCAAATAACGAGAACATACAGAATTTTACATTTTGGTGTCACCCCCCTGATGTTGTCGCAAGGGGCGGCCCGTACCCACCGCGCAACCCCCCCCCCTGGTGTCGCCACTGTGTCAAAGTAATAATAAAGGAAATGATTACTTAAAATATTTATTTTTTTTACTTGATAAGTTGAACATAACGTATCCCACCTTGCTATGTTCCATATAATAAGTGTGGACCAGAAGCTCTGCTCCATTTTCCGTCCTTGGAGCCTGCAGTTTGGCTGTGAGCCACTCGTGAGCCGCTTGCTTGGAGTCACCACTGAACTCCAAGATGACGAGAGGCTCAAAGTCCTGCTGGTTAAAGAAAGTGTCATCCGACACCACAGTGGTGGCAGTTTTACTCGAGGGTTTCCGTGCACGTAAATTGAAGTCCACACTGTCTGTATCAAAAGAGGTTGATTTCGAAGATTTCAATGTTGTATTTGTGCGCAAACTATCTTCCAAGTCATTGCTTGGCTCCATGTCAGCGGAAGAGGAAAACATTTTTGTTCCAATTTTTTTACCTAAATAAAAAGAAGTAGATTTTGAGAACATTTCAGAAAAAATGGTTAATTTTGACTAAATTTAAATAACTTATTATTAGGAATAGAATGAGTACAACGGTGATGAAGGTAGATTAATAGACTTCAAGGAAATAATGTAACATATCTTAGATATTTTAAGGCTTGAAATGAAGAATACAACAAGCATTAACACTTTTTTTAAAAATTGTATTGACTTTTCATTTCCTGCATTCACTGCATTATCAATTATTTTTTTCCATATTGGGCTAAATTTCAGTTAATTTTCTCATATTGTATGTACCTAATTCAAGTTCCCTTGATGACTATTCACTTGTCCAGATTAAAACGTTCTGAATTGACCCCCACGCTTTGATGAAGGGTTTTCAATAACTTCTAGGCACAAAGATTGTCAAACTCTCTGGTAGCCAAAACATTATTTTCTGCTTTTAAGTCCAAATAAAAAATTGGTCTGTGAAGAGTTTTAAATAAAATTTTGATATCTACTTTTTAGTGTTTTGTAGTAGACATATCCTCTAATCAAATCTAAACACTTTCAGTCATAGCTAGATACTGAATTGATGCCAAGATTTTAAGAACATGACATATTAAGTTTTTTAAAACTACTAAAATGCCAATCTTTCTTAAATTTGCAAAGACTTTGGATTTCCAGGTCAAACCAAATAATCTTCTGCATAATAGAAGGAGCATCTGTAACAGAAAATAACCCTTTTATTAAATCCTGTCAGGCTTACTCATGTCCTGTTTAGATGTTATCCTTTTACAGATCTATAAGCCTGATCGCAGTCTCACTTCACTCACATGTTATCCTTTTACAGATCTATAAGCCTGATTGCAGTCTCACTTCACTCACATGTTATCCTTTCACAGATCTATAAGCCTGATCGCAGTCTCACTTCACTCACATGTTATCCTTTTACAGATCTATAAGCCTGATCGCAGTCTCACTCACATTTTGTAACCATTTGGAGGCTATATAAATATTATATTAATGTTCAAACTTAAATCGACTACCTTTGGACAAGAAGGCAAGCACTTTAGTTATTCGACCATCAGCAAGGAATTTTTGCTTAGATTACTATACTTTTAAATTAGCTAAAATATTCCCCGCAGACGCATCCACAGGTTGGTAAGTTCAACTCAAAACAATAAATCAAGCTTGACCACTTTAAAGAAAGCAATGATAAGGATTTTATTATTTTTATTGTTTTCCCCGGCTAGAGTGAACTCACATTGTGAAGTTAAAATGAAAAACAAGCGGCAAGCGGTTTAAAAACCACCAACATCATCTTTTAAAAAATATATAATCATTTTAAATAATATTTTTTTTTTGGGCTGCGGAAATTACCAATTAAATGTTCGCTTAATCAATAATTCTTTATCGATTAAAATTATTTTAATAGATAAAATAGCAATTAAAATTAAGGAAACTATTGTTTATTTAATTTTCTATTTATTAATAAATAATTAATTATTAATAGTTTGATAATTGTTTGTTTTTTTATGTACAAACTTCTCCATTTTAAAAAAAAATATGTTTAAAGTGTAAACTTTAAAATTAGCTTTTTTAGAAGGAAAGTGATATGAAAAATTAAACATTGTGTTTTACTTAATTAACAATAACAAAATTTACATTCAATGACATTATATTGAACTATTTCTATTTAAATATATGCACTGTCTACGTTAGTGTGGAATGGCTGATATCTCCTAGCAATATTATGTATTTTTATGAAATCATTAAGCTATGGGCATTTTAAAAAATGCCCCAAAGGTGCACAAAATGTGAAGGAAAACAACAAAGTGAAAAAAGTGATTATGAGGTCTTAGAAATCAAAATTATCGATTAATTAATCTGTAATTTTCCAACAGTTAACTATTAAATTTAAATTAATCGATAACAGCCCTAAATAGACTTAGATCTGTACATTTCCAAAATTCTAAGCTGACAAACCAATCTACATTGAATAACAGGAAAAGGGTGAAATTCAGATCCAAGATTAGAATTTGACCTGTAGCCAGTAGCTTTAACTAAAGAAATAAAGTTTATGATTTTATGTTTGGTTTATTTTCAAATTTAACAAAAAAAATCATTTTTATAAAAGCAAATTAACTTGACTTTCAGATTTTCAGTTTCTTAAATAATTTGGCCTATTTACACTCATTTTTAACACTTACCAGCTGTCAACAATGAGCAATCTCATCTAAGTCTACGCATATAAACCTTAGCCTAATACTCCTAAGTCTCAAGCCCCTGCTAGACAAAGGATGCTGGAAGTAGTAAAAAGAAAACACAAGAAAATTATTTGTTTAAAAATACATTAGAGAAGTTGTTAATTAATGTTACGTTAATATAAATATAATAGTCCGGGCCGGTCTTAGCAATTGCAATTCCTATGATACGGAATTAATATTAATAAGGATTATAAGTGAATATTAGGATCGAAGTGTCTGCTGCTATGACTAGTCGTAAAAAAATATGCTATGTGCTTACAGTTACGACTAAAGCTGTATTTTAATTATGCTAATACTAATACTAAACATTAGTTCTCATAATCAAATTTCATGATTAATAGGTAAGCCGATTAATGAATTTTTAAATGAAAAAAAAATTGATTGGTGTCCATTTTACGACAAATAGTTATAATTTTTAAAAATTGTAATATAACACAAGCCTCCTTAGATGAAGTGATAGTCAGATAGATCATTGATTGTTCTTGAGGTTCAATTTGCGATGAAGGCGACTTTTTAAAAATTAATTTTTTTAAACCACAATGAGGGTGCTGATAATTGTAATTTTTGTACTACTTATTCTGAAAAGCAGAGACCTTTATTGGATATTTTTTTTTTTTTAAATTTAGAATTAATACACACACTCCTGACTGTAAATAAATATAAACCCAGATCTATAAATATCTTATGTTAGGCATGTATATATGTAATATATCCATATAAAAAAATAAAGGGCTATCCATTTATGACGTCACACATAATAAACAAAACTCAGACCCCCATTCATTATGATTTAAGTAAACAGTTGAAGTTGTCGTAGCATTAATATTCCTATCTTGTGTTATGACTAGTCGTAGCACTAGACACATCCAAAATTTTAATCCCAATAGGAAAATCTATTTTTTCTTTTTTATAAAAGATTTCTTTTTACCATAAATAGGGTGTTGGCAAACCACGGCTATGAGGGTTTCTCGCATTACCCAGCCGCCTTACTTTATTTAGGTACCCATTCGGAGCTGGGTGACTCAGGGACGCCCTAGGCCCTGGGAACAAATCCTTGCCTCCGCATGGATTCGAACCCTTGCCCATTGGTACGCCAGTCGAGCACCCTGCCACACAACTACCTTGTCTTTTTGCATAGTTGGTTAAAGATGACATATAAAAAAACATTCCAGTGTTATTTAGATTTTCGGTAAAAGCAAAGTATGTCGACCGTGACGTCACGATCATGGCGGCCTTCTTTGTTGTTATAGCACGTCCTTTAAAAAGCTTTAAAACTAAAATTCTATAGCTATACCTAACCCAAACCCTAAAACCTTCAATTTTTCAAAAATTCTAAAGCTATGCCTAACCCAAACCCTAAAACCTTCCATTTTTTATAATCCTTTTAGAAATTATAGAACTTTCTTTTCCAGCAACCGGTAACGTCGTGACGTCACGGTCGACATACTTCGCTTCAGCCAGATTTTCAACAAGTATAATAAGTGTTACTTACGACATCAATAAATGATAATTTTCGGCTTTAACTTTAATAATCGAAATTAATGATTAATTAATGGTTAATTTTTAAAAGTTATCTATTAAATTTAAATTAATTGTTAACAACCCTGACCCTAGTAAATAGTACAATACTTAGTATTGAATACTAACATTGAATTGAATTCTGAATATTGAACATAAATTTCACTACACTGCTACACTACACTGAGTTACTGACTGCAGGGGAAGCCTAATCAAGGCCAAGGCAAGGAGGCCCTAGCCTAGGCCTAGGCCTAGGGCGCCCTAGGCGAAGTGAAATTGGTGGCCCTAAATATAAGAGAAAAATAAATATGGAAAAATTATTGTGCGAGGCCCCCACTTACGGTGAGACAAATCGAAAGCCCTAGTCGGCTGCCTAGTTATTTGCCTATGAGTGCCTATGACTTATGAATATGAATATGCCTAAAGTCTAAAGCCAAAGCAGACTAAAGTAAAGCTGGTAAAGCTAGCCCTGATGACTGACACTACTGACTGATAATTTCTAAAAGTTTCTTTTTAGGCATGTTTATATTTAGGAAATGATTTAAAATAAAAATGTCTTCAATCAAGAAGCCGAGGGTTTCAAAAAAATATGTTGAACGAACGAGAATGAGAAAGGAGGTTCTTCACATTTAATATTATTTTTTTGTTGTTGTTTTATCGTCACTTTGAGCTGCAAGGAAAATTTAATTACCAAAACAATATATTTCTAAAAAGGTTCCCCTTTACCGAAATACAAATAAATGAAATGTCTGCAGTGTAATGGGTGTGGGCATGGGGTGTGATATCATTTCTGTTAAAATTAAAATGTTTTTTTTTAAGAAAATAGGAAATAGGAAAAACCTTTGCTTAACAAAATTTTGAAAATATATGTTATTCAACTTTGATAATTTTAAATTACGTATGATAGCAGCTACTTACCGAAATATTATTAACTTCGAAAAATAAATTTTTAATTTCATTTCTATTTGTGTCTATCTGAGGGTTGTATTAGATTGTTGTAGTTTTCTATTTCAGAGTTGGAATTTAATTCCTTATGTATTATTATTACTTAACGCTTTGTTTTTCTATCCTCTCGTGTTTGGTGTTCCAAGACGCAATGAATAAACAACTTTTGTCTGTTGTGTACATACACCAGTAATGACTCATTCGGCTCATTTTTTAAAAAAAAAAGGTTATAATATTAATTTAGAGGAAAATTGAAGCTCATAGAGGGCAAACTAAAACAGACATGCATTCTATTCTCCGTGATGAGGTGGAGCTTGCTGTGCGAAAACTGAAAAGGGGGAAATCGGCTGGAGCAGACAACATCCCAGGTGAACTGATTCAGGCAGGAGGTGACCCAATAATAAACATTCTAACCAACATGTGCAACAAGATCTGGCAGACAGGAGAATAGCCAACACCCTGGACTCAATCGCTGGTTATAACGCTCTCAGAGAAGTGTAATCTCCAGTTATGTCAGAACTACCGTACAATCAGCCTGATTAGTCACCCCAGCAAAGTCATGCTTATGGTAATACTAAACAGGCTGAAACCACAAGCAGAGCAAATCATTGCAGAAGAACAGGTAGGCTTCAGAGCAGGAAGGAGCACAACGGAGCAGATCTTCAACCTGCGAGTGCTCTGTGAAAAACATCTGCAACACCAGAGCGACCTCTTTCATGTCTTCATAGACTTTAAAAAGGCGTTCGACAGAGTGTGGCATGCGGCACTGTGGGCAACTATGCACAAATTCAATATTAATGCTAACCTGATTGTTGTGATCAAGAACCTGTACAACAGAGCAACCAGCGCAGTACTCTACAACAGCAAGCTGGGAGATTGGTTCAAGACCACTGTTGGTGTCAGACAAGGGTGTTTACTCTCCCCCACCCTCTTCAACCTCTTCCTTGAAAGAATTATGACAGATGTGCTGCATGTGCTAGAAAACCATATCGGAACGGTCAGCATCGGAGGGAGAACTATAACTAACCTACGCTTCGCCGATGACATAGACAGCCTAGCTGGCAGCGAGGACGAACTAAAAGAATTCCTTGCAAAGCTAGAGAAGACATCAAAGGCCTATGGCATGGAAATCAATGCAGAGAAGACCAAGGTCATGGCAAACAATAAATTCACAAGTGAAATACGGATAAACGAGCAAAAACTCGAGGAGGTCCCTACCTTTAAATATCTAGGGGCTATATTATCCGATGAAGGCTCAAAGCCAGAAATTCTTGCCAGAATGGCCCAAACAACTGCAGCATTAAGCAAACTTAAACACATCTGGCAAAGCAAGGAGCTCTCCCTGAGATCAAAGATTCGACTAATGCGCTCTTTGGCGATGTCAGCCTTCCTGTATGGTTGTGAGGCTTGGACGCTCAATGCAGACCTCCAAAAATGAATTAATGCGCTAGAGATGAGATGTTTTCGAAAGGTACTAAACATCTCCTACATGGCGCACATCACGAACGAAGCGGTCCGCGATAAAATAAGTGCTGTCATTGGCCCTTACGAGGACCTTCTCACCTCAATTAGAAAGAGGAAATTACGATGGTACGGACACGTGACAAGATCTGGAGATCTCTCAAAGACGATATTGCAAGGCACAGTCCAGGGAAGAAGGAAAAGAGGCAGACCAAGGAAGAGTTGGGAGGACAATATCAAAGAGTGGACCGGCCTGTCATTTAGCGATTCCCAGAAGGCAGCTCAGAACCGTGAAACATGGCATGAGATAGTGTGCAGCTCAAAATGGTGCCCCAACGACCCAGCGTCGGGTTAAGGGACAGTTCAGTTCAGTTCAAACATTCATATCATACTAACTACATAAATGACAATACGTTATACATCAGATACGTTAAACATTGAAAGAAATAATATTGTTTCATTAATTTTGAAGATAAATTTTGAAAAGATGTGTCTTAAGTGCAGTCTTGAAGGACTTAGTAATTGAAATACTACGGATGTGTAATGGTAGAGAATTCCATTGTTTGGCTGCACAAAAAGGAAATTGTGGGGAAGCCCTAAACCACGTCTTTCTTTCTCTCTATTTTGAAATGGGGGGGGGGGCACTTTCAAAATTTTTAAGCAGTGGACAAGCTATAAGCCAATTACATTCGTAGTTAGCTATTTGGGCGTCTAGATGAGTGCTTCTCAAAGTGATGATCCGCGAACCAGTTCCGGCCCGTGGACCATCCACCGCCTTCCGCAGAAGTCATCAAGAAAGTACCGAATTATAATTCTCCGTTTTCAACCATTAACAACAAACATATAAATATGTCAAATTTTCGACAAAAGGAAACAAATAAAATAAAATTAATAACATTTAGCTACCGTGTCAGTACAGTGAAAAAAAGCAAAAACCTCTCAAAGGGAACAAAGAAAATAATATACACCACTATTATAAGGCCGGTAGTAACGTACGCTATTGAGACTTGGACCCTGACCAAAAAGGCAGAGATCCTGCTCAACACTAGGGAGAGGAAAATCTTCAGGAAAAAATATAGCCCTGTGACAGAAAATGATATCTGAAGAATTCGCACAAACCAAGAACTATCCATCTGTACAAAGACCCACCTCTCATTGCCACAAGAATTTTAAAAGGAAGACTACGACGGGCAGGGCATGTTGAAAGGATGCCAAAATATTTTTTTAGATAGAGCAGCAAAAATTATTTACAGACAGAAACCAGGGGGCAGACGACTCACTGGTCGCCCAAAACTGAGGTGGAACGATGGTGTGGAAATGGACCTACACCAGCTGGGGGTTCGAGCATCGATCGATCCGAATGGAAGGATGTGGTGGAGCAGGCCAGTACCCTTCATGGGCTGTAGCGCCACGGATGATGATGATTTTATCTTCGGCACGCCACGAGTCTGCCTGCAAAATTTCAGCTCGCTAGCACACGGGGAAGTGAGTTAAAAGTCGATCGAAAGTTTTTTTCGGCAAGCACGCAAACATTCAAGCGCCACGAGTTAATATAACGGATTTTAAAAAAACATTTTTAAAAAAAACGAAATGGCGAGTAATATTATTTTAATTATTTTCATATTTTTATTGGGGTGCGTTCGTACCCATGAAACAGCGTAAGTCGGGACTGGCGTAACCCGAGGACTCCCTCCAATGGCAGACGTTCATCTTATTTTACTGTGACTTTATTTCAGACCCTACTCCCTCCCCCACCCCCACCCAAAAAAAAGTAAAAAAAAATATAAGGAAATTATTTTTAAAAAATAAATAGTGATAATATTTTTAAAAAAAAATAAAAAAAAAATCAATAGTTTCTTTAAAAATTTGATTATCTGCCCTTTTCATATGTCGTAATACGGAAATCTAGCGATATTTCCAAAGAAAGAAATGAGAGAACTAAAATTCCTCTCAATGTTTCTCAATGCACCAGGTTAGATTACATATGGATCAATTACGAGTTTGAACGCTAGAATATTTAATATTGAACAAAAAATAATAATTTGCCTATAATCCTATTCCTATGCTATTTTTGTGTTTTCATTTGTTCGTGCTCCGTAGTCGTGTGTTGGGAAAAGAAAGTGTGAAGCGTAGCCTCTGACCCCGGTAACTTCCCTGTTTTCTAATTATAAATATGCTTGTTTGTAACTGGGAGTGTGTAATATTTGACTAAGAGAAATGTAGTATAGTACATGCGTACTGGTGATGACACGGAATTATATATTTATTAAATGTGAGTAGTCAGCAGTGGCAGAAGTAGGAATGTTTTAGTGTTGTTATTGTTATCATTCCTCTCCTTGCCAATATTTTTAAAAGTAAAATGATACAAAAATTATAATTATAATGTAAATCATAAATATCTCAAACTATGTTATAGACTATAAGACTATAGAGTACACTACTAATAGACTAATACTACATTTATAATAATAATTTAAATAATATAATAAATAATATATAATCACTTATAATCCCTCGTCTTGTATGTAGCCGTTCACTGTTTTTCTGACTCTGCAACCCTAGTCTGATTTCATTATTATAATTATAAATTGTACATTTTGGCATATTCTCCACAATGACTTGACTTTGACTCAAGTTTGACCCAAGACCAAGACCTTATTAATATTAAATAAGACTTATATTTAAATATATCTCCTAAAAATACTACATTTTTTTCTTAAAAACTTAAGTGAAGGGCATTTTATGAAATTTTCAGTTTAATGAGGTCATAAATCTTATTTTCAGTTCAGGTTTAATCAAAATTATCAATGAATTATTCGGTAATTTTTCAAAAGTTAACTATTAAATTTAAATTAATTGATAACAGCCCTAATAAAACAAATATACTATTGTGTTTGCTTGTATTGCAGTGAATCATTGTGCCCCAAAGAGCTGCAAATTCTGCCAGCGCTTTGGCTTTTTACTTTAAAAATTATTTTTTTTCTATCCAAACCTGATTTGAAGGAATGGTGAAAACCTGAATGTGTATAATCTTAATTTGTAACAAGTGTTGGCCAAAAAATCTTCAGTAAAAAAATGTCAAAATTTTAAGTTATTATGTCAGCCAATGGGGGCAAGATGTTAATCATAACTTAATCTTAAATATATGTTAAATATGTTTTAATCTAGCAATCATAAAAAATGTAAATTTAGTATTCACTTCTATTTACTATTACTATATTAAGACAATAGGCATCAATAGGTAAGCATAGGCTGCCAAATCCATGGGCAGAGTAATAGTAATAGTAATCAGTAATAATTATAAGTAGTTAATTATAATGACAATGATTTTAAATTTTGTTATTGTTAATTAAGTAAACACAATGTTTATTTTTAAAATATCATTTGCCTTATAATAACAGCTTATTTTAAAGTTTACACTTTAATAATCTTTTTTTTTTATGGATAATTTTGTATGTAAATAGAAAAAAACTATTATTAATTATCAATTATTTATTGATAAAACGAAAAAACTGTTTAAAATGATTTCTTTAATTTTAACCACTATTTTATCTATTAAAATAATTTTAATCGATAAAAATGTTTACTGACTAATCGAGAAATTAATCATTAATTTCCGCAGCCCTAATATTTATATACTCCCAGTCCCATGTCCAAATGTTTATTTTTCAATAAATTGTTTAAACTGGCTGTTTTCTGTCAAAATTTTTTATCCTATTCATCCTCTTCCTATCTTATTAAACGTTTGTCGGTCTACTCACCCAGTCATCAGCTATGCTCTGCTGCAGACATACACATTCTCTGTGTTCCTAAGACACGAACTATAACATTTGGCGAAAGGTCATTCTCTTTTTGTGCAGCCAAACAATGGTATTCTCTACCATTACACATCCGTAGTATTTCAACTACTAAGTCCTTCAAGACTGCACTTAAGATGCATCTTTTCAAAATGTATTTACACAATTACTGAAACAACATTTTTTTTTTAATGATTAATGTAGCTTATGTGTAAATTTCTGTAATTTATGTGGTTATTATGATATGAATGTTTATTTAATTATTATATTTATGTTATTATCTCCATGTAAAGCGCTGTGAGCCCTGTCCCTTGCTGGGATACAGCGCTATATAAATTATCAATTTATTATTATTATTATTATTAAAACGAGACTGTGGGCTATGGGTTATGTCAGTAAACATTACCTCTTTATGCCTATTAGACATGAGAGTTTTAGTCTAGTGTCTGAGACAATGTAAATATATAACTCGCCTACAGTGCTTAAATGTACTAACAAAATTTTATTTTCTTGTTCCTCAGTTGAATGGATATGGACAGTGATTTAGAATAATAGTTTTTAGCTCTCATGACATTGTGCTTCTCTGCGATGCATGCCGTCACTCATCAATGGAGCCGTTCACATTCTAGCCACTTGACAGGTTTCAACCAGTGAATCTATGCAAAGACAAGCCTAAACCATCAATGTCTCAGAATAATTTATCTGCACTTTCCCTATCCTATTATTCGTCATGGATATCTTTTTGGACTTGTCTGATTGCTATTTTTAGTGCAAAGACTATTTCTACAGCGGCTCAAGGATGCCCCTCAACATGCACCTGCACGTTACCGCCAGTGGAAATATTTTGCAAAGGAGGGCCTTTGTTGGATATATTTACACAGATGAATATAGAGGCTGTGGAATTGACACTGGATGACATAAAGGGTCTTCAACTGATCAAGGCTGCCCGTATGAGAGATATGAAAATGAATGGTACTTCCCTGGTGAAAATGAAAATCGTTTCTTGTTTTATCAGGGTAAGATGGGTTTTCAGTTAAATGGTGTTGACAGATAAAATTTACAATTTGGATATTCATTAGGGTACTTTTATTTTCAGATAATATAATATCAATAAAATATAATATAACTATTTATAATTAATGTTAAACACGTTGAAAGTGAAATTTAAGTTTATTTGTACATTAATGCTTTTATAATAAAAATACAGTTTTATCTTAATAATTCCCAGAAGAAATCAAGTCGTTTCTCAAAAGCAGTGAAGCAGAAAGATTGTCCGAGCTGAAAGTAAACCACCCAAAAAAGCTACGCCTTTTTTAAACTCCCCCGCCAATCTCAGAACATCATTTTCAGGCTAAGGACGGGCCACAACAAACTTAGGCAGGACATGTTTCGCAAACCTCGAATTGGAGAAAGCGAAATGTGCCCCTGCAGGACAGCTGCAGAAAATGCAGAACATGTGCTGCAAAACTGCCCTCTGTACCACCATACCCAAACAACCATTTGGCCCCAGGAATCTACCCTCGACGATCAACTATATGGAGGACTGAACCAATTCATCACAGATATAGGACTTGTGGTCTAAATCCTCCTACGAAAGATTTTGAGAATGCAAAGAAGAAAGATCTTAATAATTTTTTCACCTTAAGCTAATATAAAATCTTTGAACTTGAAGAAGGCTAATTTTGCACTGGTTATAAATAATTCAACCCATTTTGGTTTTCAGGATATAGACACAGGTTCATTTGAGAAATTCCCGAAGCTAGAGGAGCTTGACCTCAGCATGAATGAGATCATGACCATCAGTCCAGGGGCATTTAATGGCCTCGGCGAACTCACTTATCTGAATCTGTCTCACAACCGATTGTCTTCTATTGACGGGATATTCAGCTCTCTCGTCAATCTTCAAAGGCTGGATCTCAGTGTCAACTTTCTCAAGGTGAAGGCCATTATTGTTATTTTCACATAATATATCTATTTATAATTAATGTTAAACACGGTGAAAGTGAAATTTAAGTTTATGAAAGCTTTCCTAAGAATAATACAGATGATCTCTGATGAATCTGCAAAGACTGGATCTCAGTGTACACTTTCTCCAGGCAAAGTGACATTATTTTTATTTTTTTTACAATTCATGTCGAAGTAGAATCAGATACTCCATCTAGAGTCAGTAAGTTATTGAGACAAATTAAAATTCATAACAAAACATTTTTTGACTTTTAACACAGGAGCTTCCCGCAAATGCCTTCAGCAACCAAAGTGCATTGACGTATTTGAAGATGGACGGCAACCCCTTGAAGAACCTCTACAGCTCTTCATTCAGAGGTTTACTCAGAGTCAAGGAGCTGAGGGCCAGAGAGTGCAGCTTGTTCCAGGTGGACAAGGATGTTTTTGCCTTAATGCCGCTGCTCATGACCGTCGACCTTGGCCAGAACAGGCTCAGCTATTCCCCACCCGCCCTGGCCCTGAGCACAAACAGGTATCTCAAAAACATTTTCTTGGACAACAATGAGATCCAGGCATTGCACGCGGAGAATTTTGCAGGGCTGCACCTTCAGCTGCTGGATTTGTCTTACAATCGCATAAGTAAAATTGACGAGGAGGCGTTCAAACGAGCCAGCCTGAGACAGGTGGATCTTTCGTTCAACCTTATTCTCTCTGTGAGCCGCCCAACGTTGAAACCCCTGGCCAATTACCTGACGCATTTGAACTTATCGGGCAACCCGCTTCGCCATTTGGCAGATGGATTATTTTCAGATTTACAGATGCTGGAGTTAGTTAATTTATCCAAGTGCTCCCTTGAGGAGTTCAGGGCGGACGCACTTAAGGAATTGGCAGTTTTGCGTGTCCTAGACATATCCCAGAATAGCATACACCATTTGCCCCCAGGAATTTTGAGTTTGTTTGACCAGCTGAGCTCCGTGAATCTGCAGCAGAACGCCTGGGTCTGTGACTGCAAGATCCGACCCCTGAGAGACTGGCTCAACAAAGTGAGCAGCACGGCCAAGATGGCTTGCCCGCCGAGACCTCTCAAAGGTCAGGACTGCGACAAGCTGCACTGCACCAGCCCCTCACAGGTCGAGATCTCACTGCTGCAGGACACGGAGCTCACAGAGTGCCAAACTGAAAAGCCCCCAACGCTCCCAGCAGGCACCCAGGGTGCGATTGTTGCCTCGTGCATGGGCTTCGCCATCATTCTGCTGCTGGTTGCAATATTTTTGTGGCGGAGAGGGCAGACTGGACATCAGTTGAAGCGGGTGTGCGTCCCGTCAAAGGCAGAGAGCTCGCACATCGAGGACGAAGATTCTAAGGTTCCGCCCCTCGTGAACTGCGACAGGAATTCTTTAACTCATTCCGATCACAATTTTGTCTTTCGTCACTATTTCGACCACCTGGTGACAGACCCAGGGGACTTGGACACAGCAGATGAGGATGAGCTGGGTGAGGGCGACCCCCTCAAACAGAAAGACAGCTTGTATTCATCCCAGCCTTCTCTTTATAGTCACCACAGTGTTGCTCCTGCTTACGGCATGGAGTCCACCGTGTAGCCAGCTTTTTGTTTTTTTAGCATTTCAACAAGTGTGTGACACAAAAGCAATAGTTCTGTGTTAGAATACATAAATTTCTCTTGTGGTAAAGTCGTTCAGGGGTGGGGGGGGTGGGGGGGTTTGAAGCTGCCCATTGGTGCCCTTGTTGACTATTATTTTAAACTTTTTAGTTGTCATTAGATCTTAGAGTAAAATATTGTGTTTGCCTTCTGTCTTTTTGAAAGTGTTTCAACCCTGAGCAGAGTTCACAACATTGAAGTAGACACAATTAGCAAAATGTTATTTTAGAAGATTTTTTTTATTGTGAGATTTCTTGAGCTTAAACATTCATTTAATTATGTTTCTTAATTAAATGTGTGTCTAAAACTTGAGAACAAAATGCGTACCTTAAATTTGTGTTATTTTACAAAAACAAACATAAAAAAAAAGAACAAAAAAACAGCCACATAGATTTCATAGAATTGATGTATTATTATTCACTATTTTGATATCGTACAATAATCAAGCATCGTATATTATTTCCTTAATCCTGAAATATTCATGTCATGGTGACACCAAAGTAATGGAGTTCTTATTTTTAAAATAAAATTTTGTAAAAAACAAATTATTTCATGACAACATTCTCACCGCTGGTGATGGTGCACATTTAGTTCATGTAATCATTTCAATGTAAGCAGGGGCTAATTGTGTTCTAATTTAATTTAATGAAATTATCATTATTTAACCAAGAAACTTACATGAAAAAATTCTTTTTCTATATCACATATACAAATTCTAGTATTTTAAAAAATATAAATTTTTACTTCCACCCATTATTGTAAAATGTTTAAAGTTCCATGATTATTGTATGATTTGTGAATGTTACTCATGTTTAAGTGTTTTGCTCGATGTCATGGGTATTATGGGTTCACAGACAAAATGGCCCCCTTGAAAACAGCCCTGGTCAATACGGCCCTAGACTAATAGATGTTAATGGAATAAAAATACACTTAAATATGGCATTAATTGTTTTACTCCCCGATTCAGTTTCAGTTTTAGCTCACAACAATAATAATAACCTTACAAGAAAAAATTGTAGAATTAGACAACTTAAGTTCTTTAAAATTACCCAAAAAATTGAAATGCAAAAATAAGAAAACACAAAAAAAAAGTAAATAATTTGTCTGGGGCTATTTTGTACCGGGGACATTTTGACAGTCAACCATATAATGTGACTAAAAGTGCTCATTTCTATACCAAAAAGAAGCTGCATTTTTTACAAAAATTTTGTCCACGTTTAACTAGAATCTCTTTGTTGGATTTTCAAAGGAATGGAAGTTTTAACTCAATAAGGGGCAAAGGTCATTATGCTGTTTACCTGTATCTGGTGTAGCCAGGTGTGGGTGGCACATTATTTGAAAATGTTGTTTGATTTGTTTATACAAAATGTTTGTATATTTTATTTTTAAATAATTGTTTCCTTTTAACTTTTTAGAAACCTTTACTTGCATAAACATTTTTTAGAGGTGTTTGTATATATTTTAATGTAGTGATTGAGAGTTAATGTTTTTATCTCTGATTAGCATAATGCTACACACACCCGAAGGAGCCTTCCGATCTCAAAAAACATGGGCATAGCTTTTATTTATTCATTTATTGAAATTTATTGTGACAGAAAATGTAGTTAAATTTCTGGGGAATTGCAAATCAGCAAGAACTTGTCACATAAAAGGATTTTTATTGATGCATATTATACAATACTAATTTCTAATTTAATATCATTTAATATTAAACAATCGTCTCAAAACTACTAATTTCTATTTAATTGTAAATTTAATATTAAACAATGATCTAAAAAAGGAATACTGCTATATTTAATTTAAAATTTACTGTTAAAACAGCTTGAACATAACATAAATATTTGTATTTGTTTTGTTATTTTCTGGGGCAAAAAATTAGCTGAATAAATTAGCAACATTCCAATTTTTTTAGTTTTTATACACATTCATTATTGCCAGTTAGTAAATAATTTTTTTTAATAACATTTGCCTACATAATTTTATGTAAATAATATTATCATTGCTTATTTGATTACTTTGGCTGCCTCAATTTTTACCATGAACAATTTAAGAAATTTCTTGCACGGCCATCATGTTAGGATTCTTATTTGTAGATATTTTTATTTATATTTACATTCTAAAAGTGTGTTTGTTTTTTGAACATACCCAGATTTATAACAATATTTTTTTAAATGCCTTTTGTTTCATATTTCATACTGTAAAAATATTTGTAGTTTTTTTTTCTTTAAAATAACTCAATTTATTTTCCTGTGCTTATTCTGTCTTTTAGATAAGGACTATGAGATTATTTTTGCTATACTATGAAATGGGTGCGTATGGTTGTGGTTTTGGCTCACAGTTGTAGAGGTCACCGTAGTAGTAGTAAAAGTAGTAGTAGTCATCTGCAATTAGTTGTTTTCGTTCAGACTTTTTTTGTCCGTTTTCTTTTTTTAGTTAGAGGCAACTGAAATTTATTTGTTTAAATACTATTCTAATACAAATTTTTATTATTATTGAAAAAGCGACAATTTGAAGTCTCTCTTTACAGAAGACATCCCAGTGTCCGAACTTTTGACTCCAGTTACTTTCAAATCTCATGATCATTGACACTCTGAAAGAAAAAAACTGCATATATTGCTGTAATATTCTGTAATCTAGATTATTTGTACCCGATGTAAAGGAAGCGAACTCTTATTTCTGAATAATTTAGCCCATGCCTGTACTCCTGCTTGAAATTACTCTCGGCCAAACTGCTTACATTCCTACTTCTGAACTTTGCACAATGTTTTATTGATTTTTGTATCATTCCAAGTTTGTTTGTTGAACCTGTGGGTAGCTAGCAATCGTCATTCCATGTTATTGTTCCATTTCGCACGTCACTCAGCATGTTTGGTCAGTTGCTTCATGAGTACAACCAGGTTTTAAGGTTGGCTGGGGATGAGCTGGCCCCTACAGAGCACATCATGAGTACAACCAGGGTTTAAGGTTGGCTGGGGATGAGCTGGCCCTTACAGAGAAAATCATGAGTACAACCAGGGTTTAAGGTTGGCTCGGGATGAGCTGGCCCTTACAGAGCACGTCATAAGTATAACCAGGGTTTAAGGTTGGCTCGGGATGAGCTGGCACCCTACAGAGCACATCATGAGTACAACCAGGTTTTAAGGTTGGCTTGGGATGAGCTGGCACTCTACAGAGCACATCATGAGTACAACCAGGTTTTAAGGTTGGCTTGGGATGAGCTGGCACTCTACAGAGCACTTGCGGGTGTCCTCAAAAATAGAATAACTTTAGACTTAACTAAATTATTATTATTTTTTTGTTGTTGTCTATTTCATTCTAAAGATGTCTTCAAAAGTAACCAATAATGAATGCGGGGTCCGAAGAGCCTAATAATTTTGTGTAGTAATTCATCAAGACCACGGGTCATGCTTGGAGCATGCACAGGTGTGGGGGGGGGGGGCGTCCTAACGATGAACTAACATTTTCGTCATTAAAAAAGTGCAGCATGATTTACTCGGACATTAAGAATTTAGATCAGCTGATCTATCTGTACCAGTTGCACTGCTCCCTCTCAACTACTCTGGTTGGTTTCAAGTCAATAAGAGTTAATAACCGTGGTAGAAATTTACTGCCAACCTTTGACTAAATGTTTTGATTTTTTTTCTTCTTCTTCAAGAATTTAAATATAACCCATTGTATTTTTTTTTTAAGGACACTTGGACTTAAAGGGTTAAATCAACTTTTATAATTGGCCAACAGAGACACTGTTGTAGTGACTACTAATGTTAAACTAGCTCTTATTTGTTGTGTTCTTCTGGATAATTAGGTTGTCTGAAATGTAGATACAGTAAAACTGATGATATTTGGTAGCTCAAATTTTTAAACTTTGGTGTTTTTTTTAAACTTCTACCCCAGCGAATGTCTCAGGTTTTTTAGCCTGTACCAATTTTCACACTGGTTACTGTTCTTATACTCTTCTGAACCAGTTGTCACATTGGTTAGTGTTCTATTACTATTACACTGCTGCTCCAATACATTTTTCATATGATTATAAAGATATTGGTAATATATCAAATAATATACTGTATCAGTTAGTCTTTAGCAAGCTGGTGTGTTTATAACTACTGTATTATTATGTAAAATTGTTGAAACAGATTTTTAATGCATGCACCCATGACTGACTCTATACGACGATATGTGTTTTATAGCATTTCTGTATGTTTGCCACCATGTATTTGTTACGATTCATCTGATTGCCAAACTTTGTTACTGTCAAGCCAGTGCCTAAAATCACTGATGTTTTCTATTACACAAAGTATTATAATTCCCCATAAGTCAGTTTTACTAGTTTAAAAACATTGCACACAAAGTCTGAAGACTTGATCATCTTTGGTTCTAGTATTTTTATACTGTTATTGTTACATGAGTGCAGATCTGTGAACCCCAGGTCAGACCTGTAAACCCCACTTTAGGTCTGTGAACCCCATGTTAGGTCTGTGAACCCCAGGTTAGGTCTGTGAACCCTAGGCCAGACCTGTGAACCCCATGTTAGGTCTGTGAACCCCATTTAAGGTCTGTGAACCCCATGTTAGATCTGTGAACCCCATGTTAGGTCTGTGAACCCAATTTAAGGTCTGTGAACCCCAGGTTAGGTCTGTGAACCCCAGGTTAGATCTGTGAACCCCATATTAGGCCTGTGAACCCCATGTTTGGTCTGTGAACTTCAGGTTAGGTCTGTGAACCCCATGTTAGGTCTGTGAACCCCATGTTAGGTCTGTGAACCCCATGTCAGGTCTGTGAACCCCATGTTAGGTCTGTGAACCCCATGTTAGGTCTGTGAACCCAATTTAAGGTCTGTGAACCCCAGGTTAGGTCTGTGAACCCCAGATTAGGTCTGTGAACCCCAGGTTAGATCTGTGAACTTCAGGTTAGGTCCGTGAACCCCATGTTAGGTCTGTGAACCCCATGTTAGGTCTGTGAACCCCATGTCAGGTCTGTGAACCCCATGTCAGGTCTGTGAACCCCATGTCAGGTCTGTGAACCTAATGTTCCATCTGTGAAGTGAAGAATAGGGCTATATCTCTGCATAGTTCACTTAAGTTGTTTTACGCTTTACATAGCTGGCTTAACACTGGACCCACCCTGTCAGACCTCATGGGCGGATGCAGGGTCTTCACGGTGTTATGTATTTGATCTATCAATTTATATGCCAGCGGACTAGGCGCCAAACTTCACTTTGTCATCATAGCTGCATTATGTTATATATGCACTGTTCAACCTTGCCATCATAGATTCATTTGGTTATATGTGCACAATTCATTTTTTTAAAAATGCATAATTTTATAAGTATTTTCATTTTTAAAAAAACAGATATAAGATACTGAAAGTGAAAGCAGCACTGTCATAATTTTGTCTGTGTCTACAGCCCCTTAATATTGGTTTAATCCATGTGTCTGGCTGTCTTGGCAATGAATACGCTTGCGAATTGTAAGTGATTGCATCTACAGAAAGACAATTTTTTTTTTATTTACAAGATAAACAGATTTGATAATTAGAATAGTTAGAGGTACATTTTGTTTATGGTATGTAAACAGTTTTGACTTGAAATTCTTGTTTCATCGTGTACATCATTGAGCTTAGAAATGGCTTAAGTAGCGTGGAGTTACACTCTTGTATTATAATAGGCAAGGCTTGAACTGTAGCTGTAATTGTAATAATATTTCCTGTGTGGACAAATCGATTATATCATCAATGGCGAGTGTGGGGGGAGGGGGATCGTGGCGCATTCAGTGTTTCTCAAACTATATGTAGATTGGGGGGGGGATCTAAATGCAAAAAAAAATTATCACTTCATATAAGAGATGTGATGAGGGAGTAAATAACGTGATATGCAATTATAACGTAAAATAGTGAAATCAAGTCAGGGGCGTGTCACTATCAGGTCTCCCTCCCCTTATCTCTTTCCCCCATCTAGCCCCGTCACAAATAAACGGTGTTTGTAAATATGACTGCTCAAGAGTAAGAGAAACAATAACGGAAAGAATGTATCAAACTCTGAGAAGGACATAATAGTGCATTATATAACATATCTCTGCTGCGCGCATTATTAGCTGGCTTTGTTTGCAATAGCTTTGCACTACCTGAATGGTAAAGGAAATTTTTCATTTAGAAGAAGGGAAAAAAGTCCCTGGTTCCAATAGTTAATGGCAGAGGGTTACTCAATATGCAAATTGTTATTAGTTAAACAGTTGGACGAATTCACTACCACAGACTGAGAGAAAGGGGAGGGAATAGTTTTAATTTTTATGTGTAAATACATTAGTAGAAACTAGATGTGTAACCATGTGTATCTTGCAGCCTGTGTGTTAAGTGCATGTATTTTGTAAGTCGATCTGTGTAAGTACAGGTGTAACGGCTATAATATGTGTGACCCACATGCATTTTGTAGCGTGTGTGTTAAGTGCATGTATTTTGTAAGTCGATGTGTGTTAATAGTACATGTATCATGTATTTAGTACGGTCTATATAGTGATATTGTACAGACAAATATTTGTTCAGTAAAAATAAATATTACATATGGTCTAAATTGTCTTTTACTTTGATGCCCGACTAACTGGTGAATGGCTACATTTGGCTGAATGTGGAGTGAGCAGGTTTTTCTGGAAGTTGAGTGACGAAAATTGCCTGAAGGTTAAAAGATTAAGTTTGCCGGACATTTGTCTAAGTTTTTCTCGCAGTTCCAGTGACTGAATAAATTTTCATGGCAGTTGACTCAGTTTCCCTAAAGGTTTGAGTGACTGAATACATTTTCATGGCAGTTGACTCAGTTTCCTTGAAGGTTTGAGTAACTGAATACATTTTCATGGCAGTTGACTCAGTTTCCCTAAAGGTTTGAGTGACTGAATAAATTTTCATGGCAGTTGACTCAGTTTCCCTGAAGGTTTGAGTGACTGAATATTTTCCTGAAAGTTGACTTAACGTTACCCCGACATTGTGGTAAGATCTCAACCTGACGTAAAGATGAACACATCTCATTGCATCGCCCTCTACCTTTTATTTAAAGTGTGGCGACTGACCTTAAGGCTTGACTTTCTAAGATTCAAATGTCTTCAAAGTCATGCAGCGAGTTGAAAAGACGGAGTTATCAAAAACACACACACAAAAAAACGCATGGGCCAGATCAGGGGCGATTCTCAGCTTAACTGGCAATTCACAACAACAACAACAACCACGACAACAACAACAAAACTCAAGCAAGACTTCTTTCCATCAGCTCAAACGCCATCCATAAATGACATATCGCGCCTGGGGGAGGGGGGAGAATGATCACGCATTTAATACGAAGTATGATGAGGGGGAGGGGGTGTTTAAGAAATGTGACGTCACATCAAAAAGTGCTACTTTAAATAAAAGTCCCACATAAAAATCTGAATGCTTTCTTTTTACTTAATGACGTTTTCAATGGCTTCACGTGTTACGATATTAAAGTGCAGACTTACATTTAACACATTTTTAATTGGGGAAAAAGTTATTTGAAATATGCTAATTTTCAATTAGAAAATAAGGATTTTGGAAAGGGGGGGGGTGTCATAGCTTTGTGATGTCATATTGGAGGGGGGGGGGGCTAAGTTTTTGTGACGAAAGGGGAGGGACAGAAATCGGCCGAAATCGCGTGACGTCATATATGGAGCGACCTGATAGCAAGCTGTGAGTCAAACTCCACAAAAACAAAATTTTAATGGCTGGGGTCACCGCTGTACATAGAAATGCTATAGTTAACAAACTCCTTTGATTCTCTGCTTACGAATGGCAAGATTCCGCTGCAGGCAACGCGACTTGACTGGAGCCTGTCAAATAGACAACAAAACAAGACAGGAGCGTCAATTGATTGTCCTTAGCACGTCATGACTAAAACTTTGTGGGGAAAAAATTGGAGACTTTGGAAGAAGATTTGGGGGTGGGGAAAAAAGGGGGGGGGGAGTCAGTCCGCTCCTTTGGGGTTAAGAGGTGTCTTTCCTTATCTTGAAAGTTGATAGCTGCGATCATTACCAGCTGAGTTTTTTTAAAAAAAGGATGGGGCGGCTTGAACGATATTTACACTAGCTAAGCCGATGAGGAGACAAGTACCTAGCCGTCATTTTGTTTTACTATAACTTAAGCAGCAGGGAGTCAACAAACCACGGCCCGCGGGTAGGATTCGACCCGCGACCTTATTTCATTCGTCCCGCAAACGGTACTTTTATAAGATTTAGTTATTAAATTTAGAATGGTAGATCATCGCACGTGCGGGGATATCCAAGCCGCTATTGCCCTATAATTTTCTGCTTTATTTAATTTTATTAGGGCTGCGGAAATTAACGATTAATTAATCAATTATTCATAAAGAAATTAATCGAATTAATTTGATCGATTAAAATTCGACTTAAACTTAAGAAAATATTTCTAATTTTTTTTTTCCAATTTATTAATAATTTATATCTTATTACTTATGTACTTTTTCCTTGTATTATTATTTTTTTAGACGTGTATACGTAAACAAAAAGGTTTTTCCTCCTTATTTCTTGCATAGCAGAACGAATTTGCTGAAAAGCACAGGACCTCTCAATTTAAGACCGTGCTGCGGGTCTGGACATAGGGCCTCTCAATTAAAGCCGTGTTGCGAGGTCTGGAAAATTGGCCTCTCAATTAAAGCCGTGCTGTGGGGTCTGGACATAGGGCCTCTCAATTAAAGCCGTGTTGCGAGGTCTGGAAAATTGGCCTCTCAATTAAAACCGTGCTGTGGGGTCTGGACATAGGGCCTCTCAATTTAAGACCGTGCTGCGGGTCTGGATATAGGGCCTCTCAATTAAAGCCGTGTTGCGAGGTCTGGAAAATTGGCCTCTCAATTAAAGCCGTGCTGTGGGGTCTGGACATAGGGCCTCTCAATTAAAGCCGTGATGTGGGTCTGGACACAGGGCCTCTCAATTAAAGCCATGCTGCGGGTCTGGACATAGGGCCTCTCAATTTAAGACCGTGCTGCGGGTCTGGACATAGGGCCTCTCAATTAAAGGCCGTGCTGCGGGTCTGGACACACCTAGAATAATTATGAGCAAGAACAATAAACAACAATGAATCAACTATACAACTCTCCGGGTATTTGCCCTTCAGTTACCGCTCGTATTTAATCGGCCAATATACACTTTATGAAGGTAGGCTTACAAAAAAACGGGCGCAACCATTCCTTTTTTTAAAAGGATGATTCTTTGATTCAGTGAAGAAATAAGCAAAGGTTGTCAACCCTTCCAGAATCTCAAACTCACCCCGGCCCCCCCCCCCATTTATGGACCAAATCCGACGCTGTCTGCTCCAGTCGAAACTCGATCTGGTGGAAAACTGCTCTGGCGAAAACCTGCTTTATGATGAAATCCGGTTCCTTTACATTCTGCTCCGGTGTGGGTGCCGCCACACGCATCTCCACACGCTTTTTTTTTTTTTTTTTTAAATTACTTTACTCGTTAGTAAAATGATTTTTTTTTTTAATAATAAAAACAATCTTGAAGTATGAAATAGATGTAATCGTTCCACCTAATAAAACGCGTCATGTAACTTTTGACCAAAACCGCATATCACTGAAAAGGATATAGCCACTTATTCCAATAATCCCCACAGTACCCTAGACAGGAAGGGGGGCGTGGGGAATAGCTTTATAAAATTGGTTCAGTGTGCTCAACAGGTCAGTTGTGCCTCCCTAAGGGGGGTATGCAAATTAAGGCCTCATCTGCATTGCCCGTTGGTAACACTACCGGAGGCACTACTCGTCTCAAGGATTGGGTTCTATTCTAATCGGTCATGACTGAAACACCCTGCCGGGCTACGATTGGTCGGCGGAGACACCCTGAAGCCGTTTCATTGGTCGGAGTGGAACACCCCGAAGAGATCCGATTGGTTGTGGAAATTAAAAATCGGGAAACGCGTGAGTACTAAAGATGTTGGAAAAACTTTCACGCTCTGTGAGTTTGTTTCGTGTGTCCACCGGGCGACTGGAGAGTGACCACCGCACACGTGTCTGGCACCTGATGACATAACCAACACTGAAACATCCTGCGAAAAGGATCCGTCCTAACTGCGGTTCTGGTAAGAGTTTAGATCTATATAATAATAATTATGGTATGTTAAAATAAAATAAATAGCGTGCGTGTTTACACATCACGAGTTATACTTCAAACGCATGCTAATAGGGGCGAATCTCCAACTCCAAGGTTTGAGTGACTGAATACATTTTCATGGCAGTTGACTCAGTTTCCCTAAAGGTTTGAGTGACTGAATACATTTTCATGGCAGTTGACTCAGTTTCCCTGAAGGTTTGAGTGACTGAATATTTTCCTGAAAGTTGACTTAACGTTACCCCGACATTGTGGTAAGATCTCAACCTGACGTAAAGATGAACACATGCATGGCGTTAATTGATTGAAGGTTGGCCAAGTTGGTCAAGGGGGGGGGGGGAGATGCGGACGTGCGAGGTTCTCAAACATAGTGAGCCGTTATTCAAATCAAAATAGTTGTTTATAATACGTCACAAAAAGTGACAACCCTTGGACGGGCGCCGTCCACGGATACGAAAGTTGAATTTGTACAAGCAGTGGCGTCACTAGGGGTGCGGTTTGGGCGTGCCGCCCCAGGTGACACCATCAGAGGGGTGACACCAGAATGTAAAATTCTATGTGTTCCCGTTATTTTTCACTGGTAAAGTCGGAGGAGTTCTATGGGCTAAATCGTAAGGGGGTGACTCCATGAGCTAACGCCCCGGGTGACACCAACCCTAGTGACGCCTCTGTGTACAAGTCAATGTCTACCTCATTAACTTGACTCCTGGTTACATTGCGTGGCTATAACATTGAAGCATCAGCTGACAGTAGGTAGCGGGGACGGTTGAATGAGTTTATCTTTTTAAAAAAAGGATGGAGAGGGGGGTATTTTTAAAATTTAGAGAACCGTTTCAGAAAAGTCAGGGGAAAAAACTCATTAAAACAATAAAAACAAAAATGACACTCCTATACTCTTTCTTGCATAGTAATATATAGAACTTACAGACCTTGCAGGCCCTTTGGGCAAGTGCAGCAGTGTTTACAGGGCATGACATGAAGGGGGGTTGTGTGGCACAATGCACGTCCGTCTTAATGTAGAGCTACTAATGGCAGGTACCCATCAGAGCTGGGTTTACCCAGGTACCCATCAGAGCTGGGTGGACTCAGGTACCCATCAGAGCTGGGTTTACCCAGGTACCCATCAGAGCTGGGTGGACTCAGGTACCCATCAGAGCTGGGTGGACTCAGGTACCCATCAGAGCTGGGTGGACTAATGGACCCATCAGAGCTGGGTGGACTCAGGTACCCATCAGAGCTGGGTGGACCCAGGTACCCATCAGAGATGGGTGGACTCAGGTACCCATTAGAGCTGGGTGGACCCAGGTACCCATCAGAGCTGGGTGGACCCAGGTACCCATTAGAGCTGGGTGGACCCAGGTACACATCAGAGCTGGGTGGACTAATGGACCCATCAGAGCTGGGTGGACCCAGGTACCCATCAGAGCTGGGTGGACCCAGGTACCCATCAGAGCTAGGTGGACCCAGGTACCCATCAGAGCTGGGTGGACCCAGGTACCCATCAGAGCTGGGTGGACCCATGTACCCATCAGAGCTGGGTGGACCCAGGTACCCATCAGAGCTGGGTGGACCCAGGTACCCATCAGACCTGGATGGACCCAGGTACCCATCAGAGCTGGGTGGACTAATGGACCCATCAGAGCTGGGTGGACTCAGGTACCCATCAGAGCTGGGTGGACTCAGGTACCCATCAGAGACGGGTGGACTCAGGTACCCATTAGAGCTGGGTGGACCCAGGTACCCATCAGAGCTGGGTGGACCCAGGTACCCATTAGAGCTGGGTGGACTCAGGTACCCATCAGAGCTGGGTGGACTCAGGTACCCATCAGACCTGGATGGACCCAGGTACCTATTAGATCTGGGTGGACTCGGGTACCCATCAGAGCTGGGTGGATCCAGGTACCCATCAGAGCTGGGTGGACCCAGGTACCCATCAGAGCTGGGTGGACTCAGGTACCCATCAGAGCTGGGTGGATCCAGGTACCTATCAGAGCTGGGTGGACTCAGGTACCCATCAGAGCTGGGTGGACCCAGGTACCCATCAGAGCTGGGTGGACCCAGGTACCCATCAGAGCTGAGTGGACTAATGGACCCATCAGAGCTGGGTGGACTCAGGTACCCATCAGAGCTGGGTGGACTCAGGTACCCATCAGAGA
>MUZC01000595.1:77790-92873 GCA_002072015.1 Radix auricularia | reverse complement strand
GAATCCTAGATGGTATAGTATCATTCACGAATATTTCCTTGCAAAGACATGTAACTCATCACCTCGTTCTTTTATTTTCTTTTATAATTACATCTATGGAAAAAAAATTCTCGTTATACTTCTTGCTAAAGATAGAACCACGTCTTCTGGATTTTCCCCACTCATATTTTTCTTCTTTTAACTTGGTATCTAATCTAGTCGATATCTCCAACTCTCTGTAACAGCGTTCTGTATTAGCATATATCTTTGTTTCATCAAATGGGTTTGCATAGTTTGCATTAATTTAAAAAAGACGGTTTCCCATAAATTGAGACACTAAAGAAAAGTAAAGGATGGCCATGAAATGAGTAAAATTCCAGCATCTGATCTAATGTTACTAGTTACTTCAGATGTCAATTTTCCAAGACGCTTGAAATTTTTAAGTATGTATTTTTCGGAATTATTATGTTATTGTGGTGTTTATTAACGGAAAAATGAATAATCGTTCATTTTTAATGAATAACCATATATTAATGAAAAATACAAGCTATATAATGTGTTACTTTAATGCAATAAAAACAAAGTAAATTTAATTTTTAAAAAGTTAGCTTACAATAATGTTATAAAACCTGAAACAGTAATATAATTTACTACTTGCAATTTAAACACAGTATTTCAACCACTATGTTATGTAGGTACTTGTTAGCGCATCATTCTGCGAATGTCGAAAATCCACGCTAAAACTGTCGTGCGATATTAATACTACATATATTCGGACCAGCGGTGATGTGTTGCTGTTCATTGTAAAGTTTTCTTATAAAAGCGCCACCTGTGACGTATACCGCTTAATTTTGCAAACAAACCGTCACCTTTTTTGAGCGACTTTAAATTTTAAAACTGTTCTATGTTAGTTATAACAACCACTATGTAATCAAACAAATGTTGCATGAATCCGTTAATTTAAACTCAAAATTGAGATTCTCTTTGTTTCACTATGGTTTTTCCTCTTCAAAATAAAAGGGGCGGTTTTCGGAAATGGCTTGGTTTATTTTTCAAATGCCCACAAATGCCGCCCTTTGAATGAGTGCCGCCCGGGGCGGACCGCCCCCTCCGCCCCCCCTAGCTACGCCACTGACTCAGGGACACCCTTAACTTAAACACAATATCGCCAATTTTTACAATTACCCTCCTCCACAATTTAACAAAAATTATTGAATTATAAAATCACAATGATCCCCCTTAAATCAAAATGATCCCTCTTAAATCACAATGATCCCCTTAAATCACAAAGATCCCTCTTAAATCACAATGATCCCTCTTAAATCACAATGATCCCTCTTAAATCACAATGATCTCTCTTAAATCACAATGATCCCCCCTAAATCACAATGATCCCTCTTAATTCACAATGATCCCCTTAAATCACAAAGATCCCTCTTAAATCACAATGATCCCTCTTAAATCACAATGATCCCTCTTAAATCACAATGATCCCCCCTAAATCACAATGATCCCCCCTAAATCACAATGATCCCCCCTAAATCACAATGATCTCCTTAAATCACAACGATCCCCTTAAATCAAAATGATCCCCTCAAATCACAATGATCCCTCTTAAATCACAATGATCCCTCTTAAATCACAATGATCCCCCTTAAATCACAATGATCCCTCTTAAATCACAATGATCCCCTTTAAATCACAATGATCCCTCTTAAATCACAATGATCCCCCCTAAATCCCAATTATCTCCCCTTAATTACAATTACTCCCACTTTTCACATTATCCTCCCTTTTTTAATCACAATCATCCCCCGCACCCTCCCCCGCCCCTCCTATCTGTATCATCACCAGGTCTGGAGCCGACTACGCCTACATCCACGAAGCTTACGGCAACTTCCCGGCATTCCTCTACCTGTGGGTGGCCGTGGTCATCATCCTGCCGACGGGCAACGCCATATCGTCCTTGACCTTCGCCAACTACGTCCTGCAGCCGTTCTTCCCCGGGTGCGGCCCGCCTGAGGTCCTCGTGAGCCTGACAGCCGCAATTTGCCTGAGTGAGTTGACAATTTTACGCTCCTTGTGAGCCTGACAGCCGCAATTTGCCTGAGTGAGTTGACAATTTTACGCTCCCCCTTTTTATTGTTGTTGGGGGCGGTCCGTAAATGACGTCACGCACCTAATTGGGGAGGGGGTGAATCACACATTTGTGACGATGTGTGACGAAGGGGAGAGTTTTTTTTAATAAAAAATGTGACGTCACATCAAAAACGCGTAGCTTTAATGTTTGGTTGTTCACAATTTATTTAATGATGATTTCAATTACTTCACGCGTGTTACGATATTAGATTGGAGGCTTACACTACATACATATTAAAATGACAAAAAAGTGATAATACGGCTTTGGTGACGTGATATTGGAAAGTGTCGGGGGGGGGGTTCTAAGTTTTTGTGACGACGTGTGTCGCAGTGGCGTCCCTAGGGGTGACACCAACCCTGGTGACGCCTCTGGTGTGACGATGGGGTGAGGTAGGTTAAAAAGCGGCCAAAATCGCGTGACGTCATTTATGGGCGGGCCCTTGTTGTAGTTGTTGGGGGGGCGGGCCCTGTTGTAGTTGTTGGTTCCTTCTAAGATGGGGAAACAAATTTCTCATTCAATTTCCATAACAATTGACCAAATGAAGTGATCGATATTAAACACAATGATGCCTTCAAGGCGAGGCCGATATACAGAAGTATATTTTATGAATATTATTATAAACATTTGCGGGGTCAGCAACTACTTTTCTCTTCGACAAGTTCTATGTTAATGTTCGACAAGTTCTATGTTAATGTTCGACAAGTTCCATGGAAATGTTCGACAAGTTCTATGTTAATGTTCGACAAGTTCTATGTTAATGTTCGACAAGTTCCATGTAAATGTTCGACATGTTCCATGTAAATGTTCGACAAGTTCCATGTAAATGTTCGACAAGTTCCATGTAAATGTTCGACATGTTCCATGTAGATGTTCGACATGTTCCATGTAAATGTTCGACAAGTTCTATGTAAATGTTCGACATGTTCCATGTAGATGTTCGACATGTTCCATGTAAATGTTCGACAAGTTCCATGTAAAGTTCAACAAGTTCCATGTAAATGTTCGACAAGTTCCATGTAAATGTTCGACAAGTTCCATGTAAATGTTCGACAAGTTCCATGTAGATGTTCGACAAGTTCCATGTAAATGTTCGACAAGTTCCATGGAAATGTCTGGTTTACACATCATCATGAATGATTTTAAAAAAATTTTGTTTCAAGACAAACATCATCTTATCAGCCTTTTAACGCATACTAGGTTTGAACAAAAAATATTTCGCCTGAATTTTGAAATATTGGAAGAGGTAGTAAATAATTGGGGCAAGTATAAAATACTGAGCACATACTCACACATATACGTGTATATACACGTGCGCGTGCACATACACATGCACTTGCAGACACGGATTTATAATATACAATACTGCATTATTGTTATCACTATGTGTATATTGCAGCACTCATACTTGTCCTTACAAACATGTACTAACTAATGATTACTAACGCGCCATGTTGTGTCTAGTCGGACACAATTCTGAATCCGTGTCCCGAAATGTTCACAGTCGTCATGTTTGGTGTATCTATCAGTTTTTGACTAATCTATAAATATAATACTCATCATGGTCCAACCATGCCGGTCACCAAGCAAGTAGCAAACTGCCTGACCCCACCGACCAATCAGATTGCAAGAAAAGTTAGCGCACAGCATTGGGGGGGGGGGGTGTCATCGATGTTGAATTGAAGTCAATTACTATGTTCTTTCAGAACAACAAAATAAAATGTATTTCGTAGTGTAGTTGTTATTACATTCGCCTTTCACACAGAGGTCGCAGGTTCAATCCCCAGCTAAGACATTTTTTAAATTAAAACAAAAAATGTTTGTGTCTGTGCCCGTTCTTTTCCCACGTTCTTTTCGATCATGTCTGCGCAACACCATAACACGCACAAGACGAGTGGAAATAAGCTTGATGAATAACCTTTGTCAGGTTATGCCAATTAGTTTTTGGTTGGCAAACAAGGATGGTGCAGGGTGGGGATGGCAAGTGGCTAACCACAGTGCACATGTTTCCAGATCAACAATGCGTCGCAGTTATCCTAGCATCTGAGGTTCATTCGCGTTGTTCTGATTTCATCGTGATGTAGTTTGTGACTGTTCACCCCCCACCCCCACTTCTTTGCACTATCTATGAGCAAATCTGCGGCGTATGCTACGCCGCGGGCATCTAGTATCAGTAATTTTTGTAAGACCCTTCTACCAAAATAAAAATAAAAATGTTATAGTTCTTGAATCTAAAGGTTCAATAAGTGACGTCATGTGGGCTGAGATTGGCGGTTTTCACAATGTGTATGTGTATTTACCTGTGTGTGTGTCTGTGAAAGCATTGCGTGTGCGTGTATGAAAGAAACAATGTTTTCTTATTTTTCAAAAACATTATTAATTTTTTTTTTAAAACTTCGCTTTTTCTGATTAGTCTTTTTCTTTATTTAATGTATGTCTGAATGAGAGGAACAATTTCGGACAATTGGGGCCTACCTCAAGTGGGTGCTCGGGGGGGGGGGGGGGNNNCTTTAAAAATTATGACGTCTCCCATAGCTACGCCACTGCTGCTACTGCTACGCACGTACACATATTTTTAGACGATTTAATTTTAATTTGAAGATTAAAAAATCATAAAGTTTAAGTATTTAAAATTACTCTTGTGACTTAATTGATATAAAGTATTTTAACTCAAGAAAGATGCTCGTTACAACGTTTTTTAAAAATTAAATTAAATAAATAGATAAAAATCAAAACTATCAAGGACTTTGGTTTCTATGGGGGGCTACTAATGCAAACAACCCCTTTTTAAATTTTTATAGTAGTCTCTCGTGAAAAAAAAATTACAAAGGCACACAAATTGATTTCCTTTACCGCTCATTGGGCAAGGGAGGTAAATCTGCCACCACGTTGTTTGTGTACATGGTGATGGAGAAGTTACATGTGAATCCGTGCACTAAGAAAGGAGAAACGAAGATGAAAACTTATTTTCTTTATTCATAATCAAGTGAATATTTATTTATAATTTGTAATGGTAACTATTAAAATGAGAAAATGTTTCTTAGTGCTCAGAAATCTTTTATTTGTAGTGTGATAATTTTTAAAATATTAAAAAATAGTGTTGTCTGATAGATGCGTAGTGTTCGTGATGCAATCACACGACACACCTGTTAACAAATTAATGCATAACCCACATAGTCACAAAGCTTATAATTTTTTCGTGGATATAAAATCATAACGGCAACTAAAACAAGTAATTATTATATTAAGTTATCTTGTTTATTATTTTGTGTGTGTGTGTAAAAAAATAGTAAAAATCACACTTTACTTAACTTAACTTTACACTTTACTTTAACTGTCTTTAACTAACTTTAAGTTTAAGTTAATAAATTAACTTTACTTATACTGATGTATAACTTTACAAATTACTTAAACTTAAATAAAATTCACTAGTTGTATAAATCATAACAAAATAGCTAATAAAAATAATCTAATATTTTAAAAAAAATAAGTTAAGTTACAACGTAACAGTGTCTCAAGTGTCTGACAGTCTGTACTGTAAACCTGAAATGAGTTATCAGTGACAGAATGCATGGGTATAGAATATAGACTGTAGATAGTGTATAAGTATAGTATAGAGTAGACTACAGCCATAGTACTATAAGACTATAAGTGACCATGAGCAGTCGGTAAGAGCTTGCTTGAATTTTTATTTTTACAAAAACTAGGACGCAATAATCTTCTGTGTAGAAAGAGTGTCTGTAACAGATAAGATAAGACTATTACTAAGCTATAAATAAAGAATAATAAATCTGTGAGGATCAAATTTTCATTAATTAAATTAATTATTGTTTTTCAAATATTTTATTTAAAAAAACTTATACCAACTTAATAATATTTATAAACATTCAAATATAAATGCCTTAGACTTATGTCACATATGTATTTAACTAATACTAATAATCTGACAGGGAAAATTTAGACCTTTACCAAACATTAATGCTTATTAATTGATAAATGGATTAATAGTTGATCTATTCTACTGACTGACAATGTAAGCTTGGGTTGACATCGATGTATATACCATGTAATATAGCATAGTCAATTGTCAATATAGATCTAAATCGCTTATAAATTATAAAGGGTTTAAGTAAAGTGTAATCTCTAATAGGAAGGCCTGATAAATATGTAGTAGTAGTAGGTATAATTTTTGTTTTCTGACTGGCTTATAGTTAGAGGAATAGATTTTATGATCAGAAAAAAAGAATGTTTCCAAAATAGTGAGTTAGAGATATTTTCATTGTATTTCTATTACAAAGCATTAATATTAATTTACACCAACGCAACGTAAATTGCTTGAAAAGCACAAATTCAAATATCAAAGTATTTCTTATGAGCCTAAAAGAAAGTTCATCTACATTAGTTATAATTTAAATCTTGATTAATTGTTTCAATATCTTAAAGTCTTAATTCTTTAAAGTTAACTAACCCTGCTTAGGCTGATTTTAGATTTAAGAGAATGATTATGTTTAAAACATAATGTTTCAGTAATTAGGATTTAAATAAAGGAAATGGTCTGATATCCATTTCAAAAGTTAAAGAAAGAAAAATATATTACTGAATTATGGGACCAAAGTTGAGCCAAGTGCTTTAAAAAAAATATTAAAAAAAAAAAAACTCTGATAAAAATTTTTAGTTAGCAAAAAATACCATCAACTAAGCATGTAGTTTAAGATTTTCCATGCAAGATAAAAATTGTGAACTTGACCTAATAAGCAGAGGCGTCACTAGCTTTGGTGTCACCGGGGCGGTAGCTGATGGTGTCACCCGGGGCGGTAGCTCCTGGTGTCACCCCATCATGATTTAACCCATAGAACTCCTCCGAGTTTTCCAGTGCCAAATAACGGGAATATATAGAATTTTACTGTCTGGTGTCACCCCCCTGATGGTGTCACCCGGGGCGGCCCGCCCCCTCCGCACCCCCCTAGCGACGCCACTGCTAATAAGGAATACTATTACCAGGGCCATAGCTTTGTCATGCAGTAGTTATTTTATGATGCAGAATTATTCTTATTTTTATTTATTTTTTCTCTCTAATTATTATATTGATGTTAGTTATTTATTTATTGAGTTAGTGAAATAACCGAAAGTTTAGACATATACAATATAAGGATAGGTTTGGGTTTGCCATATCAGAACATTTGAAATATATACAATATAAAGATAGGTTTGGGTTTCGCATATCAGAACATTTGAAATATATACAATATAAAGACAGGTTTAGGTTTGGCTTATTAGAACATTTGAAATATATACAATATAGAGATAGGTTTGGGTTTGGCTTATCAGAACATTTGAAATATATACAATATAGAGATAGGTTTGGGTTTGCCATATCAGAACATTTGAAATATATACAATATAAAGACAGGTTTAGGTTTGGCTTATTAGAACATTTGAAATATATACAATATAGAGATAGGTTTGGGTTTGGCTTATCAGAACATTTGAAATATTTACAATATAAAGACAGGTTTAGGTTTGCCTTATCAGAACATTTGAAATATATACAATATAAAGACAGGTTTAGGTTTGGCTTATCAGAACATTTGAAATATATACAATATAAAGACAGGTTTAGGTTTGGCTTATCAGAACATTTGAAATATATACAATAGAAAGATAGGTTTGTGTTTGGCTTATCAGAACATTTGATATATTACCTATTGGTATAGTAATGAAGTAATTTTTAACAATACAGATAAGATGAAGAAAGCACAAAATAACATTCATTGACACCAAATTCAAATACATAATTCATTACATTTTACTGCAAGATAAACGTTTTCTCTCATCATGGGGGATAATGCAGACAAAGTTTCTGTTAATTCAAAGTCTCGCGTAGAGCTGAAAAAGCAGCTGGGGCTCCTGAATGGAGTCGCCATCATCGTCGGCATTATTGTCGGCAGCGGCATCTTTGTCTCCCCCAAGGGGGTTCTACTTGAAGCCGGCTCCGTGGGATTGTGCCTGTTGGTATGGGCATTGGCAGGGATCATGTGTGGAATAGGTGCCATGTGTTACGCAGAGCTCGGGACCTGCATCACGACGTCGGGCGCCGACTACAGCTACATCATGCAGGCCCACGGCAACCTGCCGGCGTTCTTGTACCTTTGGGTGTGCCTTGCTGTTATCATGCCCACGGGTAACGCTATAACAGCCTTGACTTTTGCCAATTATATTTTGCAACCGGGTTTCCCAACCTGTGGACCACCTGAGGCAGCAGTGACATTACTGGCAGCCCTCTGTCTAAGTGAGTACCTTAATGTTAATCTTTTTTTTTTTGAACATCATTACTCCACACATCAGTACATTTTTATTATATTTTTAATTGCAGTCTGATTTTGCATGTATTAGTAAAAGATCTTCTGTAATTAAAATTAAGCAAAGCAACTTGGTATTTCAAATCCAGCCAGTGTGGTCTGTAAAAATAAAAACAATGTTCTTATTCAATCAGCGATAGAATAGAGCTAAAAAAAAAAGTGTTCTATCAGCGATAGAGCGAACAGTAAAAACAGTGGTTTTATTCAATCAGCAATAGAGCTAACAATACACCCCAAAAAAAAAGCAAAGATAAACAAATACATAAACTTCTGAATTTTTTAGCCATCACATTCCTAGTGGTAAATGTGAAATGTATGAAAATTCAAGATCCTGTTAAGCAAGATGATCATCATTTAAATTTTTTTTATTTCTTGGGGCCCCGTGGGTTTGCCTGTCAGTTGCATCAATCAGATCTTTGGCCACATGTAGCTGACTTCTTGACTAAACCACCTTTGATGTCTTTACCTATTATCAACAACATTGTAATCAGGGCGGATCAAGATTGCACAGGGCCCCTGGCTGCAATCCCACCTGGGGCCCCTGGCTGCAATCCCACCTGGGGCCCAGTCCAGCCACCTTTGTTATACAATATAATAAGTTTGGGGCCCTTAAATCACTGGTGGCCCTTAAATCACTGGTGGCCCTTGGCTTTAGCCCCATCAGCACCCTTCTTAATCCACCATAGATTGTAATATTGTAATAAGACCAACAGGTTGCGATTTGCTTAAACTTATTTTTCAAATAAACATTTATTATATTAATGTGATGGTAGCTCAACATTGTTACGGCGAATGTCAATAAATGAAATCTCTATTTGTGAAGCTGATTAAGAAGAAAATGCTGGTGGTAATTTTGATTTCATTTTCCTGTTTGTCTGATAAATGGCATGGACAAAAATTTCGAGAATCGAATGAATTTGGTCGAGCGCTATAGCACCGAACGGCTGCTCTAACCTAATTCTGTAATCATTGGCGTGGAATAATGTTTTGGGGTCAGGGGCATGCACTGTAAACTGTAAAGGAAGGCGATCACAGCTGATGTCAAATCTAATTTTGGAATCCACATGACTTGTCATGACATTGATCCACGTGAGGAAGATTCTGACTGAACTGAACTGTCCCTTAACCCGACGCTGGGTCGTTGGGGCACCATTTTGAGCTGCGCACTATCTCATGCTAAGTGTCACGGTTCTGAGCTGCCTTCTGGGAATCGCTAAATGAAAGGCCGGTCCACTCTTTGATATTGTCCTCCCAACTCTTCTTTGGTCTGCCTCTTTTCCTTCTTCCCTGGACTGTGCCTTGCAATATCGTCTTTGAGAGACCTCCAGATCTTGTCACGTGTCCGTACCATCGTAATTTCCTCTTTTTAATTGAGGTGAGAAGGTCCTCGTAAGGGCCAATGACAGCACTTATTTTGTCGCGGACCGCTTCGTTCGTGATGTGCGCCGTGTAGGAGATGTTTAATACCTTTCGAAAACATTTCATCTCAAGCGCATTAATTCTTTTTTGGAGGTCTGCGGTGAGCGTCCAAGCCTCACAACCGTAAAGGAAGACTGACATCGCCAGAGAGCGCATTAGTCGAATCTTTGATCTCATGGAGTGCTTCTTGCTTTGCCAGATTTTTTTCAGTTTGCTTAATGCTGCAGTTGTTTGGGCCGTTCTGGCAAGAATTTCTGGCTTTGAGCCTTCATCGGATATTATAGCCCCTAGATATTTAAAGGTAGGGACCTCCTCGAGTTTTTGCCCGTTTATCCGTATTTCACTTGTGAAATTCTTATTTGCCATGACCTTGGTCTTCTCTGCATTGATTTCCATGCCATAGGCCTTTGACGTCTTCTCTAGCTTTGCAAGGAATTCTTTTAGTTCGTCCTCGCTGCCAGCTAGGCCGTCTATGTCATCGGCGAAGCGTAAGTTAGTTATAATCCTTCCTCCGATGCTGACCGTTCCGACATGGTTTTCGAGCACATCAGTCATAATTCTTTCTAGGAAGAGGTTGAAGAGGATGGGGGAGAGTAAACACCCTTGTCTGACACCAACAGTGGTCTTGAACCAATCTCCCAGCTTGCTGTTGTAGAGTACTGCGCTGGTTGCTCTGTTGTACAGGTTCTTGATCACAGCAATGAGGTTAGCATTAATATTGAACTTGTGCATGGTTGCCCACAGTGCTGCATGCCACACTCTGTCAAACGCCTTTTTAAAGTCTATGAAGACATGAAAGAGGTCTCTCTGGTGTTGCAGATGTTTTTCACAGAGCACTCGCAAGTTGAAGATCTGCTCTGTTGTGCTCCTTCCTGCTCTGAAGCCTGCCTGTTCTTCTGCAATGATCTGCTCTGCTTGTGGTTTCAGTCTGTTTAGTATTACCATGAGCATGACTTTGCTGGGGTGACTAATCAGGCTAATTGTACGGTAGTTCTGACACAATTGTAGATTACCCTTCTTTGGGAGCGTTATAACCAGCGATTGAGTCCAGGGTGTTGGCCATTCTCCTGTCTGCCAGATCTTGTTGCACATGTTGGTTAGAATGTTTATTACTGGGTCACCTCCTGTCTGAATCAGTTCACCTGGGATGTTGTCTGCTCCAGCCGATTTCCCCTTTTTCAGCTTTCGCACAGCCAGCTCCACCTCATCACGGAGAATGGAATGAATGTCTATGTTAGTTGACGTTGGGCAATTGAGCACTGATTCATCGCCCTTTGAGTCTTCATTGTACAGCTCAGAACAGTATTCGGTCCATTCAGTCATTTGAAATTGAAGGCTGTTCAGTTCTTTGTGGCTCATCTGTATTTCGCGCCAGCAAATATGGGGTATTTTTAACACTGTCTTTTTAACACTTCACACATGGCATTTTTAACACTGTCTTTTTAACACTTTACACATGCCTTTTAACACTGCACATGCCTTTACACAGGTTTTGTCGTTTCATGGGCGAAATCTATTATTAGAAATATCTGGAGTATTCAGTCGGACCAGCTTCAGTAAGATATTCATCAAATTTTCGGGTAGTCTTGTAGGACTTATCTCAACAGATTTATAAAAATGATAAAACCTGTATCTGAGTCAGCTTAAAATATAAGATACACAAGTGTATGATCAAAACAGAACAAACCAAGTGTATGATCAAAACAGAGCGAATGAAGTGTATGATCAAAACAGAGCGAATGAAGTGTATGATCAAAACAGAACAAACCAAGTGTATGATCAAAACAGAACAAACGCCATCGCAGTCCTATTCTATATTTGAAGCGACTCAGTGGATTTAACCAAGGCGAAGACGTGCAGCTTTATTTTACTGAAACTTTTGCATTGCATACGAATGGTTACTTACTTCTATGTTTATATTGAGAAACACTGTTTTATGAAAATCTTTGTCTAATAATTGTAACCGTGCAAAATTATTCAAGAGCAGGCAGCACAGCTAAAACGTTGGGTTGAGCATTATCTGGAATTGTATTCAACAGTTACCACAGTCTCCAGCACCGCTCTAGATGACATCCCAGATATGTCACTCATGGAAGAACTTGATGTCGTGCCCACACAGGAAGAGCTGAGCAAAGCAATTGACAGTCTAGCTTGTGGAAAAGCGCCTGGGAATGATGGAATACCACCAGAGGTTCTAAAGAGTGGCAAGACAGCTTTACTCCAACCATTGCACGAGATTATGTCCCTCTGCTGGGAACAGGGCTACATCCCCCAAGACCTAAAGGATGCAAATATAGTGACACTATATAAAAACAAAGGTGATAGGAGTGATTGCAATAATTATCGCGGCATTTCACTCCTTAGTATTGTAGGAAAGACCTTTGCCCGCGTTATACTAAAACGTTTACAAAGCCTAGCATCCCGCGTCTATCCAGAATCTCAGTGTGGTTTCCGGTCCGGTCGGTCTACCATAGACATGGTGTTCTCCATACGACAGCTCCAGGAAAAATGCAGAGAGCAGCAGATGCCACTATACATTGCATTTGTGGACCTTACAAAAGCCTTCGACTTAGTCAGTCGCAACGGGCTATTCCAAATACTGGCAAAAATTGGATGTCCCCCTCACCTACTTGCCATCATCAGACAGTTCCATGAAAATATGCTTGGCACAGTACAGTTCGATGGAGCTAAGTCAGAGGCCTTCCCTGTCAGCAGCGGAGTTAAACAAGGTTGTGTACTCGCACCAACACTCTTCGCAATATTCTTCTCTGTACTTCTTCGATACGCATTCAAGGATAGCAGTGAGGGAATCTGGTTACATACCAGAGCTGATGGAGGACTTTTCAACACTGCCCGCCTCCGAGCCAAGACCAAAACGACGGATGTCCTAATTCGAGAGCTACTATTTGCGGATGATGCGGCACTAACAGCACATACAGAATCTGGTTTGCAACAACTCGTGTCAAGCTTCTCCAATGCCTGCAAAGAATTTGGTCTGCAAATCAGCTTGAAAAAGACAAACATCATGGCCCAAGACACTCGACCTCCTCCTACCATAAATATCGATAATGAAAACTTGGAGGTTGTGGACAGCTTCACCTACTTGGGATCCAAGGTCTCCAATACACTGTCCATTGAAGAAGAAATAAACAGCAGAATTGGCAAGGCAGCCGCAACAATGGCTAAACTAAATAAGCGGGTCTGGCAAAACACCAAGCTAACGGAGAAAACCAAACTGTGCGTCTATCGAGCCTGTGTCATCAGTACACTACTATATGGGAGCGAGACATGGACCACTTATACATCACAAGAGCGTAAGCTTAACAGCTTCCATTTGAGATGCTTGCGCCGCATCCTTGGTATTAAATGGCAAGAAAAAGTGCCTAATAGTGAGGTACTAACGCGTGCCAATACCCAAAGCATGTTCTCAATTCTTAGTGAAAGACGCCTGAGGTGGCTAGGACATGTCAAAAGAATGAGCCCCGGCCGCATCCCGAAGGACCTCCTATATGGTGAACTTGCTTCAGGAAAGAGGAAAACAGGTCGCCCACGCTTGCGATTTAAAGATGTCTGTCAAAGGGACATGAAAGCAGCCAAAATACATACAAGTGACTGGGAGTGTAAGGCAGAAGACCGATCTACATGGCGCACAGTTGTCAAAGAGGGCGTCATAGTAGCCGAGGAGCGAAGAATGGAGGAGGCTGCAGACAGAAGAGCTAGGAGAAAGGCCAAAACATTTGGAAGCACAGAACTCGTGTGTAAAAACTGTGGCAAAGACTGTCACTCAAGGATAGGACTGCACAGTCACTCGAGGAAATGCAACCCAACCCAACGGTGATGCACCATCGTCTCGCGAGACGGAAGGATGCCGGTACGGCAAAATGAAACGTGTCTTTTATGTTCTGAGAAAAACCCTATAAAATAAGAAAAAAGTCCCCATTTATTATTTATTTATTATTTATTTATTTATTTGTCTTCAGTTGGGACAAGTCTGTGTTTTATTTTTGGTATTCCATGCTGAATTATTGATTGACTTTTCCGCCCTCCCCTGCCCTTACAATTTACATACCATCCTTATTCTGATCAAAGAATGTGAATACCGGCTTGAAGTAAACCTTTGTGGGGCCCAGTTTGGTAACCGCTGTGTTTAGTGGAGCCAGTCAAAGGATCTTATCGTGGGATTCACTCTTACAGACAGATACAGTGACCTGGTGTCAATGCCTCGCGCAGAAGATAAACACGCGCGCCGTGGGCTGATCCGTCCCACAGTCAAGTGTGCGACCGGCTTGTCGGGGGATGTAGCGCAGGGATGACAGTTGACCCCGGCCCTGGTCAACACGTGTGTTTACCAATTGAACCTGGAGCAGCTCTCTCGACAATTAGGCGAAGTTTTCTGGTTGTTTTAGTGGGGCGTTTTCCGCCCTGAGAGGCGACCGCCAGAGGTTAATGCGCGCCTTGTTATTCGGACGTTAATTGTTGCTGTTATGTTGCTACAATACAATTACAACAAACCAAGAAATTAAAACAGTTAGAGACATTCTTTCACTTTCTTCTACCCAAATCCAGCGTGTGGGCTTGCACAGTGTACACTTCCTTCAACGGGTGAGGGGGGAGTTAGTGTTGAAAAAAAAGTATACAGGGGAGGGAGGGATCTCCCAGATTAGTAAATGTTTATAATAGTTTACAGCTGTCTTCAGGGGCGGATTAAGACTGCATGGGCCCCGGGCTGCAATCCAGCCAGGGTCCATGAAAATAAAATGATTTCCAACAGCTAATACAAAACTGTAACTAAATATTAATGATGAAAAGAAAAACGGATACGAAGAGATAACTGTTTGAAGTGTTTGCCTGGTATGTTACAGTTGAGGGTGAAAAGAATTTAAAAAAAATAAATATTCCGCCACTGGGAATCGATCCCGACACCGCTTGCATCGCGAACCTATACTCTGTTCACACGGCCAGCGGAGCACACCCAAATAAAGAAATTTAAAAAATATAAACTTTATTTTATACTGTTTCTCTAAGTGAGCCAATTAAATCAAGTTTTTCGATTATTGAGACTATCAGGTCTGAATAGCGATCAGTTTAATAGATAAAATTAACCAATTTATTTAATATATTTTCAAAGGTTCGTGCAAACATTTGTACACTTTTATTATACAACATAAAAAGTTTTGGGGCCCCTGGCT